>CAUYLG010053587.1:0-86134 GCA_963573385.1 Cacajao melanocephalus | reverse complement strand
ACCTATGTTCATTGTGGCACTGTTCACAATGGCAACGACTTGGAACCAACCCAAATGCTCACCAATGATAGACTGGATAAAGAAAATGTGGCACATATCCACCATGGAATACTATGTAGCCATAAGAAAGGATGAGTCCATGTGCTTTGCAAGGACATGGATGAATCTGGAAACCATCATTCTCAGCAAACTGACACAAGAACAGAAAACCAAATATTGCATGTTCTCACTCATAAGTGGGTGTTGAACAATGAGAACACATGGACACAGGGAGTGGAACTTCACATACTGGGGCCTGTTGGGGGTTATCTGTGCTAGGGGAGGGATAGCAGGGTTGGGGTGATTGGGGAGGGATAACAGGAGAAATATCTAATGTAGGTGACTGGGGGTTGGATGCAGCAAACCACTATGGCATGTGTATACCTATGTAACAATCCTGCACGATCTGTACATGTACTCCATAACTTAAAGTCTAATAATAAAAAGAAATTGAGTTGACAGTGAGATTCTATATTAGTAGTATATGGTAAAGTAAAATGAGGTTTTAGTCTGGGAAAGAATGAATTGTAAACTTATATGAGGAAAAAAATCTGTTTTTTTTGAGGCAGTCTTGCTCTGTTGCCCAGGCCAGAGTGCGTTGGTGTAATCTTGACTCACCATAACCTCTGCCTCCCAGGTTCAAGTGATTTTCCTGCCTTAACCTCCCAGGTGGCTGGGACTAAGGCACATGCCACCATGCCTGGCTAATTTTTGTATTTTTAGTAGAGACAGGATTTCACTACGTTGGCCAGGCTTGTCTCGAATTCCTGTTTGTGATCCACCTGCCTCAGCCTCCTAAAGTGCTGGAATTATAGGTGTGAGCCACTGCGCCTGGCCTCTTTTTACTATATTTAACATCAGTAACAACAGTGACCCTCAGACTAAAACAAACACACACAAAAAAACCACATTGTAATTAACTTAATGAAAAAAAAATGCCAAAAAGGAATCACGTGAATGCTTTCCTCAGTATTTATTGGTACTGATTTTACTTCATGAGTTGCTAATATTTTCAGCAACTATCAGACAGAGGATATGAAAGGCAAAGTTGAAAGCTCTGGTCAGGATTTGGGGTTTACATATTCTTTTCCTTCTTCCTCAGACTGCTAAGGCTGAAATTGCTTGTCACCCTTTAGTTTGACAATAAATTGAAATCAATCTTGATTTTGTTTCTCTATTGAGTTAATAAGTATACTACATTTAAATAGCATGATGGAATCCCTCCAATAATTTAGTTAAGTTTTTCTAAGTTATTGGGAGTACTATGTATTGCTAAATGGTCTCTCAGCTTAATCCATAAAAGTGCAGAGGTGTCTGCTCAAACCAAACTAAGATGACTTAAACCCCAGAGCTCTCATTAGAGAAAGCCTTACAGATATCGTTGTATAGCTCCATGGTTTTCCAAATGCAGTCCTATGCAAGGGCTCACAGGCATGGCTAATTCCAGAAGAATCAATTTTCTGATTTCCAAGATAGTCTTTTCTAAAATGGATCTGCCTGAGAATGAGCTTTTTTTTAGGTACTGCCTCACACAAAATATTTCCCTTAAAAATACATGCAAAAAAGAAAATATAACTATTTGGTATTTTTGCTGGTTAGGTGATTTCCAAATACATATTTAGTAAAACTGAAGGAGGCCTAATATAATTTTTAACTTATAAGTTGTCACAAATAATTTCTGATGAGAATTTACTATGTCATAAATAAATAGATCTTCATTCATTTATTTTTCACAACACTAAAACTATAAAACAAGAAATAATTGAATAGTAATAGTCATTAAAGGGAATCATGTAAAATTTCTGTTACAGAAAAATTTTCAAGTATTATGATTCCTCATCTGTAAAATGGAAGAGGAGAATCAGATGTAAGATTCCATGTTCTTTGTTCTACAAATTCAGTGCTTCTTTCTCCAGTCTATAGAGACACATTGACTATTTCATCCTTCAAAGATCCAGTTGAGTAACTGTTTCAAATATGGAAATATAGCTAATCAAACATAATTTTACAGTCATAATAGAAACTGTCTTTTTTCAAAAACTTTGTCAGCTTCTGTATTTGATTCTACTTCTGTTTTCCTTTAATCATTACATTAAAGATATTACCTTGAAATATTATTGAAGATAATTGGTTGAGACACTAACTTGTATTTTGCCCCCAGTGTATTCCTTCCTCTTACCCAGAACTTACCCAGTATCTTATGCTGACTTGCTTCAGGGGCGTTGATGTTACAAGCCGTAAAGCAGAAGTTGTCTGAACACAACTTCCTCCCCCAACATTATGTTTTTGAAAACAGAAGTCCATTTAATGGATTAAGCCCATTCATTTCAGAGTGATATGGGAGACAGATTCATCTTTGGAAGGTGGTGGAAGGAATAGAGCAGGTGGGCAGAAATAGACAGTGCTCATGAGAATAAAAATTCCTTATATTTATGGGATAATGTGTGTATATATCTGATGATGGTAACTATGTTCCTCTGCAGCAACCTAGGGAGAAGATAGGACTTCAGAAGGGACAGCTGCAAGGTGCAATCATGGAGACTAGATAATTGGCCAAGGCTTTTAGCCTCAACTAAGATATTACACTACAACCAACCAAACTGTGCCCAAGCTAAGTGTAGAAATAGCAAGAAAAGTCCAGGTATGGTGGCTCACACCTGTAATCCCAGCACTTTGGGAGGCCGAGGCGAGCAGATCACGAGGTCAAGAGATCCAGACCATCCTGGCCAACATGGTGAAACCCCATCTCTACTAAAAATACAAAAATTAGCCAGGCATGGTGGCACGCGCCTGTAGTTCCAGCTACTCGAGAGGCTGAGGTGGAAGAATCACTTGAACCCAGGAGGTGGAGGTTGCAGTGAGCCAAGATTGAGCCACTGCACTCCAGCCTGGCAACAGAGCAAGATTCCATCTTAAAAAAAAAGAAAAGAAAGAAAAGAAAAGAAAATAGAGACCATTCTGGCCAACAGGGTGAAACCCTGTCTCTACTAAAAATACAAAAATTAGCTGGGAGTGGTGGCACATGCATGTAGTCCCAGATACTCAGGAGGCTGAGGGAGAAGAATTGCTTGAACCCAGGAGGCGGTGGTTGCAATGAGCTGAGATCACGCCACTGAACTCCAGCCTGGCAACAGAGTGAGATTCCATCTGGAGAAAAAATGAAATAAAATAAAATAAAAAAGAAGAAATAGCAAGAAAAGCCCACTTTCTAATGACTCACATAGGATTATACAATTTATTTTTCAGCTGTGACCATGATATAAAATCCTTGAATCATTAAAAAAAAAAAAAAAAGAAAACTTTTCTTTATTTTCTTTATTTTCAAGACAGGCTGAGAACTTTTTGGATATTGGTGCAACCTTAAAGAATAAATACTGCTCTCACCACCCTGGGTACTGTCGGACTCAGCAATAGGTTTATATTGATTTAGAAAAAAAAAGTGTTATGACATTTCTTGTAAAAATATATGATCAAAGAAAACCACATCTCTACATATCTACTATAATTTTCATCTTTCAGACAAAATAACTGTGGTATTGACATTTTTAGCCCGGTGTTTCTGGTTTCTCTCCTGAGTACAAGGTAGTTTGCACTCCCCCTTCCTCTGAAACTGGGCGTGGTGATGTAATTTACTTAGATCAATCAGATGTGTGTGGTGGTGGTGGTGGTGGTGGTGGTGGTGGTGGTGCCCGCCTCACTTCCAGGTGGAAGCAATAAAACTGAGTCTGCCCTCCTCCATGTAGGGCCTTGTCTTTCCCTCTGCCTCAGCGATTGGCAACGCTTTTGTTAGCTCTTCTGTCAGCTTCAGTTCTAAGTGAGGACGACGTGGAACAGAGCACCCAGTCTACCCACATGGACAGGAAGCATGAGCAAAAAGTAAGTCATGGTCACTTAACATGGTGCGATATCAGAACTGTTTCCAGAGAATAACCTGGCACATCTTACCCAGTACAGTAGAAACCCAGAGAGCCAAACAATTTGTTTGTTTACTTCTCAGTGAATGCATGTTGATTTCAAAATACAACTTTCCCTGCTAAGCAGTTAATATTCTGTAAGTATTTATTAAGTGCCTGCTAAGGACACACCTTGCTAAGGACCCTGAGGATACAGTGTTGAACGCCACAGACAGGGTCCTTGCCTTCAAGGAAGCTACTCACAGACCTTAATCGTTGTTCACGAATTTGGTCAGGGGTTAGCATTAAATTTGTAATTTCTAGTCTACCCCTCATACACAATCCTACCTTTAAGAAATGGGAATAACATTTGCCCATCTCCAGACTTTGGGAGCCTCCTTTTTTCTTTATGATTTCTTAGACTTTAACAACAGGAGTGCCTTGATCACATCTGCAAGTCATTTAAATATCCTGGGATATAATTTATCTGGCCCCTCAGGCTTGAATTAATTTAAAGCTGTAAAGTAGTCCCTTATTATCTCTGCACCTATCTTGTACTTCAATTCTCTCCTGATGATGTTTGTTCTAGATTTGCCAGCTTGAAAATTATTTTCCTTGATGGGGAAAACAGCAAAACAGAATACAAATAAATCTCTCTGCTTTGTTGCTTAACATATTTTTTGTAGTAAATTGTAGACTTTTCCTGAGGTGTGTAGATTGTTTTGAGCAAGTGTATGTACCTGCAGTGTAACCAGAAAAGGCTACTTAATAGGGATTAAGACTAGTTAATAACCAGTGAAGCTGAAACTAAAAACTCCTGCAGGTATTCAAATTGCTGAGGGGAGCTGGATGAGATTAACATGTGTCCAGGAGAACTCATTGGAGAAGCACCTGGAATGTTTTTGGTAGTATGAATACTCTAGCTCAACGCATTTGCATAAGGTAGCACATTCATGTTTGAACAAACATAGAATTACAATTGAGTTAACATTTGTAAAGCACCTACTCTGTATTAGGTACCGTGTCTGTATGGTTGCTGTTACCCTAGGATGGTGATAGTGATCAAAATTGAGAGTCCCCACTGTTAGTGGTTGTATTCAGTACTCTCTCTTACGGAAAGATTGTGGGCTTAGTTTGGGTCAGGGAAAACTTTATTCCTGAGATTTTTTTTTTTTTCATCTCATCAGATTCTTGTGCAGGTTTTCCAGTCTTGGATTTTGATTCCATTTAAAGCTCTATTCTGCTTTATCTATGTAAAAAGGCCTTGTTTTGTCTTTAATAGCTTTCCAGTATTTCAAGCCTTTGTAAACTTCAGATTCTCTCCATTTTTCATATGCTTACATCTTCTCAACCTTGAATGTCTGATTTCATTACTCACCTTGTAAAGACATGAAAGTTTTCTCTTTAGTTTCTGATTACTAAATTTGGTCAGTAGCTCACATTAAGTTTATAATATGGGAATTAGTACTTGGAGTCTCTGATTTTTTTTCCTGACCATATACCTTTTAGAACTTCTTACCAAAGGTACAATTCCATCTCTCTCATAACTCTGGAAATGTTCTTTCAAAAATATATAGAATTTTGCTTTTCTCTGACTCTCACTGCTTGGCTATCATGAACTTCAATGTGACATGGTTACATTGTTTCCCAAAGTTTCTGTTACCTCCACATTTATAGCCCCATCTTCCTAGATTATAAGTCTACCCAAGAGTAACATTTCTTTGCTTCTTTAACCTTCAGTCAATTGGTTTCAATTTTTAGAGTGTATCACAATGTGGTCTGCAGACACCTGAATCAAAATTACATAGAGTGGTTGTTTAAAATGTACATTTCTCAGTGCTCTTTCTCAGAACCAGCTATGCAATTATCAGGGAATAGTTCAAAATGAAAGTGCAAAGCCCCATGTTGAATATCATTAAGAATTTTTGATGGTGACATCAAAATCATTAAGATTTGTCATGATGGCGACAGTAATACATTAAACTAAGTATGGGGCCCTTCTGAGCATGCCCTAAAAGCCAGCCCCTGTTTTTTCCTCAAAAATTCTGATTGAGGAAGTTTGGAGTGAAGTCAGAAAGTTGCATTTTTAGCAAGCTCACTGTATTTTCTGATGTAGGTTGTTCTGTAGGCTTGATGTAGGTTGTATTTTCAAACAGGCTTGTTTGACCCTGTTCTGCATGATGACCCATACTCATGTCCACAGCAAATTCAAACAGTAATATTGGAGGTTACATGCTTTCAGAAGATCAACACTTTACTAATACATTTTGCCTTGGTGCCTGTTTTCCAATGTATTTTACAAAATCATTCACATATAGTCTGATAGGGTTATTGATAATATCATTCCACAGGGATATCCCATCTTGTCTCTTTTGTATTAAATAAATGCTTTTTTTTTCAGGTGGTTCAATCTTTAGATTTTTTAGCTATATACATGCAGATGTAGTGACATAAAGACATGTTTATGATATATAGTCATGCACCACAACGATATTTTGGTCAATGGCAGACATATAGGACAATGGTCTCATAAGATTATAATACTGTATTTTGACTATATTTTTATAGTAAAATACTATATTTTTATGTTTAGAAACACAAATGCTGGCCATTGTGTTATAGTTGCCTAAAGTTTTCAGTACAGTAACATATACAGGTTTGTAGCCTGGAAGAAATAGGCTATGCCATACAGCCTAGGTGTGTAGTAGGCTGTAGCATCTAGGCTTGTGTAAGTAACTCTATGATATTTGCACAATGATGAAATCGCCTAAAAATGCATTTCTTCGAAGGTATCCCTGTTAGGTGATGCATAACAGTATAGTTAAGAAAACTTCCATTTGAATATTTAGTAAGTACTTCTAGATTCTTTGGGGGGGAAATGTAAAGCAATATATAACAGGAAAATTTTTTCTGTAAAACAAATATGAAAAGCTAAAAAGTGGCCCCTACTGGATATAGAACTCCCAGAATATATACCTATATTTGTACATATTTTTGCTCTGAATAAGCATAAAAATACTCATAGATGTATATAAAATACATATATATGTAATATTATAAAGAATACAAATTTTAGGTCCCAATACATTGCATATGCATTGGCCTAGCAGACAACACATATTAAGATATCACCTATGAAATCACATTTGTCAGTTGATGTTAATTGCATAAATCCTCTTAATTCCTAGATATTGTGTGTTGGTGCATAAACATTAAATTTGACTCACTTTCTCATTAACTTCTTCAGAGCTTCTGGGTGCCTTCTCCACTATGTTTTATGTCGATCTTTTCTCAGGTTTAATTTTATCTATGCATTTTCAACAAAACCACTGAAATTTCAGTTCAATTCTGTAGCCATCTATGTATTCATTGAGCACAGGCCATGTTGCATGCTAGACAAAGAGACTATAGAGATAAAAACTACTAGGACGTGATCTCTTCCTTTAAAGAGTTCAAATGAAGTTTCCATTAGTAAATGGACATTTATAGTAATTATATATATATATGTTTCCTTCCATGGCTCTGGGCTCAACTCCCATACCTCTTGTTACAGTAAACAGAATCTTCCTCTCTGGTCTTTTCCTCCTCTCCTTTTACCTGCCCATAGCAAAACTCTAAGCTGGTTGTGGGTTACAAGAACATCATTCTAGAAGGGGTCCTGACTCATACCCCAGAGGAAGGACTATTGCACAGAAAGGCCCAAAAGAATTGGAACAGACAGGCTTTACTGGGTTTTGTCCAATCACATTTCAGTATTGTTGTCCATGCTTCAATAATGCCTATCCAATGAAGTCTCCCTAAAAAGCCCAAGAGAACAGACTTCAGGAGCTTCTGGATAGCTGAACAGAGAGGTTCCTGGAGGGTAACATACTCAGGGAGGGTATAGAAGCTTTGTGCTCTTCCCCATTCCTCACCCAGTGCATCTCTTCATCTGTATCCTTTGTAATATCATTTATAATAAACTAGTAAACATGTTTTCCTAAATTGTATGAGCTTCTCTAACTAATCAAACCCAAAGAAGAGGTTGTGAGAACCCCAACTTGAAGCAAGTTGGTCAGAAGTTCTAGAGGCCTAGACTTGCAACTGGTGGGAAACAAGGAGGAGCTTTTGCGGAATTGAGCTGTGGGATATGGTCCTATCTCCAGGTAGATAGTGTCAATTGAATTGGAAGACACCCAGCTGGTGTCTGCTGCAGAATTACATGTGTGCTGGTGGGGGAAATCACCACCTATTTCAGGGTTACATATTTTGAAGTCTTACGTGTTGATTGTTGTTTCTTGGTGTGAGAGTAGAGGAAAAATATAGCTTGCTTTTCCAAGAAGTGATGCATGCTGAACCCAACAATTAAGTTAAACTCAAGGTGCTATTGGAATTCCATAAAGAAATGCCTACTGAACCTAGATTAGATTGTGGGAAAGTTGTTCAGAAATAATTCACTGAAATAGGTACAAACTGAATGAGGCTAGAGCAATAAGTCAATTGGGCAAAGATTGGGATAAAGGTTGTGTGTCAGGATTCTCTAGAAGGAGAGGACTAATAGGATAGATGTATATATAAAAGGGAGGTTATTAAGGAATGTTGACTGACACAGTCACAAGGTGAAGTCTCACAGCAGGCTGTCTGCAAGGAGCAAGGAAGCCGGAAGGATGTGTTTGCTTCCCATTCGGCCATGATTGTAAGTTTCCTGAGGCCTTCTCAGCCATGTTAAACTATGAGCCAGTTAAACCTTTTTTCCTTTATTAATTATCCAGTCTTGTGTCTTTATAAGCAGTGTGAGAATGAACTAATACATACAGTTTGCAATAAATGGGCTGGGTACAAAAATATAAGGGGCAGATTTTTGAAAAATGCTTTCAGTTAAAAGCTAAGCCAAATAATATTTATTTCTATTTACCTAAGTGAAGAATTTTAAACTTTATTCTAAAGGAAGGGGAATACTGATAACTTTTAACCAAGAAGGTGATCAGATTTTGTCTGTAGTAAACAAGCCTCCTGAATTATCCATTCTTCTCAGTCCTAAAGAATATTTTACCCTTGTCACAATAACAGCTTAAGTCATGATCCAAAAGAAAGCTTCTCCTCTTTGACACCATCTAGTAGTACCAGCTTTTGTCTATGTTCTCTTTAAAGGCATAACAGCACAATAAAAAAGAATCGAAATTCCCATCTGCGTCATAAACCTTTTTTTTATTTCTAATTAGGACTTTAAGGGACCTGGAGGCACTTTAGAGTTTCTTCAGAAGGTGTCACACAGTCTATAAGGGCATCAACAATTTGGTCATAAATGGGAAAAGATGGGCCTGATACCATCTGCTATGCTCTTGTCAGCCCTGCATCTAAAATCCTTAAAGATCACACATCTTCCCATTTGCCACATCACATTCCCATATGGCTGCTCAGTTTTTCTCTACTACACATTCTATTCTTATCTGGAAAAGAAAAAAGTTTCTATGAAGCCTACTCTTAAATAAGAGTATGTTATTCCTCAAGTAGAAGTAATATAAGTTGTGAGAGGAGACAAAGTTGATTGCTGTTAGTCATAACAGCTTTCACAATTGACCATTTTCCCTAAATATAAAAAAAACCCCAAAAGTTTCCCCTTAAGACCTCATAATTGAGTATAAAATTTAGAAAAAATTGTATGGAGGGCCAGGTCATTGGCTCATACATATTTACTTTACAGCATTACAAAAAATCAATTTATCAGCAACAACTACTAACTATAGGTGATATTACCTGTTCAAACTTAAGGAAGAGATATTTGAACTCTGGGAATCTCACTGCCTATGAAGATGTTATTGTCAATTTTTAGTAATACGTATACTGAAGAATTCACTATAATAATGGTTCTATTTCTACAAAACCTATAGCATTACAAATCTAAAAGATACCAAGGACAGTGTTGCTATCTAAATGTTCATTCCTACTAAGCTTTGACATTCATCTTAGAAGTTATTTTTTAAAGTCTAAATTTTTCTTACATTCCTATCATTTTGAGTAAATTATTAGCATTTCCCAGACCTCTTTTTATAAATCTAACTTTGTACTCTTTTAAAATTTACTTTTCACATAAAATAATTGGTTCAGTATTTTCCAGAGGCATGAAGGAGTTTTTCTTTCTAAATATAAAAATGAGTTCCCCAGTAAAAAAAATTCTTTCTTTACATTGTATTTCCTTTATTGCTTCCATTTTAAGGTGACATTATGGGAGAAACAATAATTGCCTTGTTCATTTTGATTTATTTGGCCCTATGCCTCCTTACCTTGCTAATGAAAAATATACTGTCCTACATGGGTCATTTATGATGTGATTCCCTAAGATGCTTTTTGCATTTCCAGGCCGCAGCATAATATATTAGCTTAAAACTACCTAAGAGGAAAGAATCTGTTTTGTTGTTGCTTTTGTTCTGTCTTTCTACCTAAGGGTAATTTAAACAAAGATATGTTTTTAATTGTAAGGACTAAGAGACAAAAGACAAATGACAGCTATTGTCAAAATGAAAGCTATTGCTAAGACCTGTTCTTCTTAGTCCTAATTTCTGGAGTCCCACTATGTAAGAGAAATCTCATTCTTGCTTACTCTGTCAAACTGTCAATACTTTCTGTTGTGTAATTACTTACCAGCAGGCAGAGAACTACTTTTGTTTCATCAGATATGTGTAAATGTGGCCACTTTCTTACCAAAGGAGCAGATGTCTATGAAAACATTTGGAAGTCATCAGGAAATTTGTACAAAGGCAACTTCATTTGTTTTATTGCCAGGGAAGAGGATAGCATCACATAGAATATCATTTAAAATCCAGAAGGAAATCCATACATTTATGATGAACTTATTTTCAACAAAGGTGCCAAGAATGTACACTGGGAAAAGGCAGTCTCTTCAACAAATGGTGTTGGGAAAACTGAATATCCATATGCAGAAGAATGAAACTAGACCCCTCTCCCTTGTCACATATAAAAATTGAATGAAAATAGATTAAAGACTTAAATCTAAGACTTGAACCTATGAAACCACTAAAAAAAACTTTGGGGAAACTCTCCAGGACATTGGCCTGGGCAAAGATTTCTTACTGTTCCACCAGCATCAGCAACCAAAGTAAAAATGGACAAATAGAGTTACATCAAGTTAAAAAGCTTCTGCACAGTCAAGGAAACAGTCAACAAAGTGAAGAGACAACCCTCAGAATGGGAGAAAATATTTCCAAACTATCATCTAACAAGGGATTAATCACTAGAATATATAAGGAGCTCAAACAACTCAATAGGAAAAAAATCTAATAATCTGGTTTTAAAATGGGCAAAAGATCTAAACAGACATTTTTGAAAAGGCATACAAATGACAAACAGGCATATGAAAAGATGCACCATAAAATTGCAGATCAGAACTACAATGAGATATCATCTCACCCTAGTTAAAATGACTTATTCACAAATAGGTAATAACACTTGCTGGCAAGGATGTGGGGAAAAGGGAACCCTCATACACTCTTGGTGGAAATGTAAATGCTCTTCAGTCACTGTGAAGAGCGCATGAAAGTTGCTCAAAAACCTAAAAATAGAACTACCATATGATCCAGCAATCCTACTGCTGGGTATACTCAAAACAAAGGAAATCAGTATATTCAAAAGATATCTGCACTCCTATGTTTATTGCAGCACTCTTTGCCATAGTGAAGATTTGGAAGCAACTTATGTCTGAGTAACAGATGACTAAATAAAGAAAATGTGATACGTGCACGTAATAGAGTACTACTCAGACATAGGAAAGAATGAGATCCTGTCATCTGAAACAACATGGATGGAACTTGAGGACATTATGTTAAATGAAGCAAGCCAGGCAGAGAAAGATACACTTTGCATATTCCCACTCATCTGTGGGAGCTAAAAATTAAAACATTTGAACTTACAGAGATGGGGAGCAGAATAATGGTTGTGAGAGCCTGGGACGGTAGTTGGTGCGGGGGGGGGGGGTGATTAATGGGTAAAAAAACATAGAATGAATAAGATTTAGAATCTGATAACACAACAGGGTGACTACAGTCAACAATGAATTATTGTACACCTTAAAATAACTAAAAGTATAATTGGAATGTTTGTAACACAAAGAAATGATAAATGTTTGAGGTGATGAATACCCAATGTACCCTGATGTGATTACTACACACTGTATGCCTGTATCAAAATATCTCAGGTACCTCATAAATATATATACCTACTATGTTCCCATAAAAATTTAAAATTAAAATAATATGTAATATTTTCCAGGAATATTAAACTCACATGTTAGCAGAGTAAGAAGGTCATTTTCTCCATAGTTTATTATTAATATGGTTGAGGCCAGAAAATATTTTAATAGAAAGTTTATATTAAATGGAAAAAGATACATCAATTGTCATATTTTCTGATGCTCTTACAAAGCTTGTTTTCACATGAATACCTTAGTCTTTAAGCCTTAAATGAGTTGATTTTAGTCCCATATTAGATGGCGTATCTTTTTGTTTGTTTGTTTATATATGACCCAATACAGCTAGATGGGAACACTCTGAGAGTTGAAACAGCATAATGCTTAACATGAAGCCATAGGTTCCTTGAGAACAGGCTGTCTCAGAGCCAGTTTGGGACTGAAGACTGCATAGGGAAAGGAGATGTCAGGGTCTCTAAGTATTGCCGAGAGGAATGGTCTACAGACTCACCCAGAATCTTGAGTCCATGGGAACATTTGAGCAGTTCATAGGCTTGGTCCTGGATGGCATTAGATTTCTCCAGCAAATCTGAAATAATTCAAAATGTCAAATATGTATGGAAATGTCATGAATACAGAATATGTTCTTTTACCAATTGACATGAACTGACTACAGGTATATAATGAGAAAAACCTGGAATCGTATTAAAACAAAAACCTTCCTCCAAACTAAGAGAGAGCCAAGAGATGGAAGAATGACACAGACAAGTCCAGCTTGACAAGTAGATGAGTTATCAGGACTTACATACGAGGCACTCCTGAATAGCAACGGAACAGCTTTGGAGATTTGTGCTGCCTCCCATCCCTATGCTGTTTTTAAGCTAGTTTAGTGGCACTTTGCCTACTGTGTGTGTGGTGGGATTGCTTTCCTTGGTAATTCTCAGCTACTCTCCAGGCTGCTTGGCTTCTCAGGAACATCTACTCTTCAGCTGAGCACCATAGCCTTGGCTCATCACCTTGCATTCAGAACCTGACACACTACAGGTCTTTTAATTGATAGTATTTAATTTTGTCTTTTTTTTCTTTATGTATACTCTCATAAGTATCTGTTTTTAAAAGGCATCCACAGAGCCAAGACATTTATATATTTCATTTTAAATGTCTTGGTTGTTTACAAACAACCAAGCAAGACGTTTATACATTTCCACTAAAGACTGTGGTGTTTGTTTCTACAACTTTCTGTTAGATGCATTTGTAGAAATGTTTTTCAGCATTAATAGTTCAAAACTTAGTTTTAAGCAGCCAACCCACTATAGTCAGATTACAGTAAAGACATTAATTCTTTTTTTTTTCCCCAAAGGCCTTCCAATATGAACTTTATT
Organism: Cacajao melanocephalus; assembly: GCA_963573385.1. Classification (NCBI taxonomy): domain Eukaryota; kingdom Metazoa; phylum Chordata; class Mammalia; order Primates; family Pitheciidae; genus Cacajao; species Cacajao melanocephalus. The sequence continues at coordinate 72,638 of CAUYLG010053587.1, read as the reverse complement.
TAAAATTCATTGGTCCCTTTTTCCAGATCATCCTCTCTCCCTAGATTTTCATAGTTGCTGTTAACCTTAAAGATGTTTCACGCGAATACTTAAAGACAGATACAAATTAATACAGAAAGTCCTATGAAAAGAAAAAGATATACTTTAATTGCTTATGAACTTTATATTGTTGAGAACCATTATTTGTCAGGGAGTGATTGCATGAAAATTCTCACATGAATGCATGTACTATAATTATAATAACTTGTAGTAATTCAACACTTGTAGTTAGAGCAATGCGCTCTTCTGTCTGCATTGTGTTTCGATGTATTTGTAGGTGTTATGAATCAAAGACTCGTAGATGGTCATTGTAACCTGACATGCTCAGTTGTAGGAGAGCTTCTTAAATTCATTAACCTCAGTTAGACAGACACAAAATGCGAAATCAAGAAGATTCCTTCTGATCGTGTTAGAAATCAGTAATGACTTCATAACAGCGATATCTCTTGGGTGTTTGACAGAAACAATATCTTGTAAAGAGGAGTAGTAGAGAATTTAATAATCATGGATATGAAGAGGGGAAAAAACAGAAAATCTACTCATTATAATTATAATAGGTAGTATAATTAGAGATGCCTGGACAACCAGAGCAGTGGAAAGAGCAAATAATTTGTAAATAATGAAGAGTAGGCTGGGGAAAGCTTCTATTGTAATGCCATTTCAGAGTCAGAGTTGTGGAAATCAACGGAAGCATTAAACAAAAGAACTGACTCCACTAATGCATAGTGGGAATGATATATAAATTATACATGTGTTCTTACTATGTATGAATACAAATAGTATCATATTTGGAAAAGGATATCAGTTCTTTGAAACACTGTGTACTTTCCTAGACACAGTCTTTTTTTTTTTTGTAAGATAAAAAATGATTGTCCCCAAGCCTAAAGCAATACATATCCATACTTTTTAATTGAATTCAGGATTGATACTTTACCAATGTCTTTGAAATCAACATGGTTGATGACAGAAGACATATAAATAATCCTAAGAAATCTTGCGACCTTGATTTTTGCTACTCTATTCAACCAAATTGATTTTTCTTAGTACTTTATACATAAGAGCATTGAATTGACTTAAACAGTGTGCCCTAGGGGCAGAGTAAGATCTTCATGACTAATGATTTATTGGAAAAATGTACTGAGAAGAAGTGGTATATCTCAGACTTGAGACTCCTTAGGTGGTGAGTAGATAATTTATATTCTGTGTCATTTTATAAATAATTGCTTAAAAGTGTCGCAGGAACATTGAGTAATTCTTTAAATTTGTAATTGTAGGGGGCCCTTAATTTTAAGGTAACTTATTTTGCTATACAATAAAATAAAATGTTCAATTCAGACCCAACTCAGGACTATGCCAATTCTATTCTTATACTGTTTTCTAATTAAGAGAAAAATAGAGTGAAATTAGCACATTTTGAATGTCTCATAATTAAACTAAAAAATAAAAATAAACAGATATTTGACTGAAAGGGAACAAAGAGAAAACAAAAGGAAAAAGGATATCATAGGTTCTCAGAAGAACCTACCCAATGAGGGAAAGCAGGAGGAGAGAGAGTTACTGGCAACAGACAGAAAATTGCTTGCTTTTTTTGTTTCACTTTCCTCAAACATACACAGATCCAGCTCCCCGTACCATCTTCTCCACATTTATGCCGCCCCTTGTCCTTCACGGCGCCTTCTTTCTCCTATGCATCGTTCCTTCACTCCCTTCTTTGCTTTGCTTTTTCTTCTTTGCCCCCGACTAGTGGAAGACATTTCATTACATGTGTGCTTGGAAACTTTGATGCCCTTAGTCTGGCTCAATAAGTATCTTTTGTATATACCTTGCCATCAACGTGACACTTGAGCACTGAGCTTGACTGATAGCAAGTAACAGGATACAGCATTCATTTTAGGAGCAATACTATATTTTTCTTGTGGAGGAAGCATGGACTAGGCTTTTGGAAATCTAGGTTCTAGGCTTGACTCTGGCTTCGACTCTGGTCAAACTCTGGCAGTTTGACCTTGAATAATCAAGTCCTTACTTGTGGTGTCAATTCCACATCTCCGAAATGATTGTAATCATTTTCTGAATCCTTTCTTTTGCTCATTTAGTCCAACCTTCTCATTTTAGGGGTAGAGAAATTAAGCTATGGAGAAAGTTATCTAAAAACATCTCATTTATCTTATATTAATATTAGTTTGCATTTATACCACTTCATTTATATAGAATTGCGTTTATGTAGAATTTCTTATGGGTATAAAATGCAACTATTGAGAATCCCCCTCCCCACTAAAAACAAACAAAAAATCACCTTCCTAAATTATCTGTTCTTCAAACAATACCTCATCCAGGTATACTGCTAACTGTAATTCTCCCAAGGGTTTTGTTTTAGTTTGAGGAATAAAACGAACAGTTCAGTAGTAGAAGTGAGAGACTAGAGATTTTTGTTGCAAATCAAGTTATCCAGGGAAAGGGGAATGGTCAAGAATAACACAGTTTCTGGAACAGGCAAACTAGAGTGGTTTGACTACTATTACAAAATGAGCAGGTATACATTTATATAATGTTGGTTCATTTTGTTTTGCTTCAGTAAAAGTCTAAGTTGTAAAGATGCTGTAATCACTCTATTAGAAGCCACATTACATGCAGAAAGTTACACACACATACACATTCATTCACATACAAATATTCCTAAGTGAAAAACTATGTTTGATATATTTGTAATCATTTAAATATAAACTTGTGACAACTTTTGGTAGCACAGGTTTATTTTATTTTTGAAATGGGGGTCTCGTTCTGTCACCCAGGCTGGTGTGCAATGGTGCAATCACTGCTTACTGAAGCCTCTACCTTTCCCATTCAAGCAATCCTCCTACCTCAGCCTCTCAAGAAGCTGGGATCACAAGCATATTCCACCAAATCCAGCTAATTTTTTTAAAAAAAATTTGTGTAGAGACAGGGTCTCCCTCTATTTCCCAGGCTGGTCTCAAATTCCTCAGATTGAGTGATCCTCTTGCCTCGGTCTTCCGAAGTGCTGGGATTATAGATGTGAGCCACCATGCCTGGTCTGTAGCACACGTTTAAAGATTTTATTACAAGAATATCTGCTTTCCTCAATAAAGGCTAGAGGAAATTACATAGGAAAAGTGCTCTTGGCAGGAGAGGCACCTCAGGCCTGATTTATCTACTCTTATTTATCTACATTAAGCTAATTGAAAGAAGAAATTATGTTTGCTGTGTAAAAACAACCAAAATCTATCATGTGAGGGACTTCACACAGACTGAGTTAGATAGAAAAATGAATAGAGTTAGCTAAACTTGTGCCAAACCTATTAAAATGTACCTTTTAAAGTATACTTTACAGAAAGAAACAAACTTGTCTGTTGTTATAATCTAGGAATACAATTCATAATACAATCCATGATATTTGAAACTTGGAGACCTTCAGTAATTCTTTATTGTGGATTGTGTATGTGTACATGTGTGTAAAGGTAGTAGCGTCTGGCAAACAAGAATGGTTTTTATCTTAAATAATGTTAAAAGTGTTCCCAAGTTTATTTCCTTAAGTACTGCCCTGCTGAATTTTCTTAGTAAATATTGCCCCCTTCAGTTCATTCCAAGGATGTGCATGGTAATGAATGGAACACATAATTTTTCTCTGGGCTGTGTTTAACTTGGCACCAGGAGATTCACAGAAAAGGCAGCCAAACCCATTGAAGGCTGATATGACCTCATGGGTCACGTGGACATTCTACTTCTTTCCCAGGCATTATTTCCACATGAGAAAAGATGTTGTTTTTGAAGGAGTCAGCAACCAAAACCAATGTCCACATTAAGGAATCATTGCCAATTAGATTGCCTTTAGTGGCAATGAATGATTTGAAACTGGTGTAAATTTCCCTTAAAATCATATGAGCCCCCTTTAATTACTACAAATAAAAAGATATTGTGAGTATCCTTTTGCCTTAGGGTCAGAGAAGGAAAAGTAAGCTGGAGAGCATTAAATTCAGCCAACCTTCATTATTCGTTTAAAAGCTTAGTAACAGTTATTTTCATAGCATTTTGTCGATTGAGCAAGCCAAGATATTACAGAAAAACCTCCTTGTTTGTGGAAAGGCTTAGGAGAGCTGAGAAAATATGGTGGAAAATATGACTACTTTTGTGAAGAAGATATAATTTGACATTTTATTTAAAAGCAAACTATTAATCATTTTTAACAACCACAAAATACAAATGTAGACATTTTGAAATACTCATTATAGGTCTAGAAAACCATTAGTGATTTCACAAAACATTCCACAGCCTATACCAACCTTGAAAATAGTTTCCAAGCAACCAAAGCCTCAGATACACAATTTATCAGTAGGCAACCTTATATATTGCATGACTGTTAATTCCACCCTTTACTCTGCTGACTTCTTCGTTCTGTGTTCAGTTCCACTGGACTAATCAAACTTAAACCTCATTCTCCATTATTTCTAGAATTTCCCACAAGCACAGATTTTCAAAGAAACAACAGCCAACATTATAGACAAAGGATATTTATCCCATTGAAGATAAATAAAGTCGGTAACTTTAATTTTTCACAATAGACACTGATAGAAGATGGAAGAAGCATATAAAATTTCTTTGGCCTTTAATTCTCCCTTTCAATTTTGGTAACTTATTTATCTTCAGCTCTGTAATCAAAGATACCTATTTTAACCACTATTGCTGTGTTTCTGTTACATACTGCCATAGTGGATTTGCTTGGATGATTTTTTTAATAATGGAAAACTACAAAACCAAAATATTGTATTATTCATATCTATGTTTTAACTTGGGATAGCTTACGAAACAAACATGGCTTAAATGTAACGTCAGTGGCAATTTGGTTTCTAAAAAATAAAACTCGGTTGTAAATGAATTACTTTGTAAATCCACTAGAGCAGAGTTCACATTTCACTTGGAATTTTTCTTGTCTTCTTACCCTCTTCGTTTGTATATAAGTTCATGCATGTGATTTTCTTCTCCTCATTAATACTAAGATATTCTAACACTATTTGTAAATATAGGAAAGTAGAAAGCAGGGGGGAAAAAGGAGGAAATGCTCACTTTTTCTGTTTATATTCCAAATTATACTTTATGTCTTACCTTTTTGTTTTGTGATTATATATATATTAAAAACCTGTATCTTCTCATCTTTCTTAAGCCATTGTTCATAGAACCTAAGACACTCTTCTTCCCCCGAATCTATTCTCCATTCACAAGCCAAAATAACCATTTTTTAAAAAATTAAATGATTATGTTGACCTTTTTAGTGACTTCCAATGTACTTAGAATATACACTGAACTCCTATTCATGGTCTACAAGGCCCAGCATAAAACTCATCCCCACCTCACCATTCACTTTTCTCTCATGAAACTCTTCTCCCTCAGCAGGGTCCATTTACAGGGATTCCTTTCAGTTCCTCAAATGCTCTTTCCTGGTGCAGGATAGTTGCATGTGCTGTAACCTGCTTCTGGGAAGCTTTTACCTGTTTCTCACGTGGCAAACATCTCTGCATATTTTAGTTTGACATCACTTTGGAGAGACCAACCATTTAAGTTGGATCCTCCTAGATGTCCTCCATCACTGTACTCTGTTTCTTCCCTTCAAAGCATTTATCATTTAAAATTTTCCCTTATTTGTTTGTATCCCACATATTAAGTTTTATTTATCAATGTGGCCCTAAAGTAGTTGAATGAATAAATAAAGTTATGGACCTAATCAAATTTTAAACAACATTGATTCATTTACTGAGCTAAAGGTAGATCTCGGCATGAATATGAAATAATCTCAATAATTTATTAATTGCTTTTGCTAGCTAATATTTATTGGCCAACTATTGAATACCAAGAATATCCTTCTAGGTTCTGAGAATATACCAGTTTTTACAAAATGCCTCTTCTCATTTAGCTTATATTCTAAGTATGGACGAAGGGGAAAGATAGGTGATAATAGAGTCAATTAAAAGATCAAAAGTGCTACAGAAACAAAATAAGAAAGGAAGATTAGTGGTGTGCTTGAATGAGAAACTTTAAGTAAAATGACATGGAAGCCTCGCTGAAGAAAGATTTGGTATCAGTCAAGGAGCAAGACAACATTATCCCAGGGGAAAAATCATTCTGAGCTAGTAAGCAAAGCAAAGATAGTCACCAGAGTGAAGTACCATGAGGTCAGAGGAGTTAGCGGAGTAGAAAGAGAAGCCAGAGAGAGCTGAGACCTTTTAGGTCATTGGAAGGACCTGGGATTTCACTCTGTCAAATATAAAGCCATTGTAAGTTTTATGGTTTTAAGCTGAGAAGTGACATATGTTTTAGAAGAATTTTCTGGCTGTAGGGTTGAGAGTATTCTGTAGGGGATCAGAGGTGGAAGTGGGACATCATTTAGAATGCTATGGGAATAATCCAGGTAGAGAACAATGGTGACCAGGACAGATGGTCATAGTGGAATAGGGGAATCATGGCTAGATTCAGAATATGTTACAAATGTTTGGTCAGTTTTATCATCAAAGTTTTTTGTGAGATATGACAGCAGAGAAAATAACCTTAGCAATTGATAGGGTGACGAATAATGTTAATCTGGAGGAAATTATACTTTCCAGATTTACCTGGAGTATTCTGTACTTGGAAGTTCCTTAGGAGGCTTATTTTGGAAAGAAAGGCAAAGACTGGGGACTGAATTTAGGAGAAAAAAATAAAGTTCTCTTTGAGAAAATGTAAAAAAAAATATCAGTTATTCTGAAAAAAACAAAGTGCTGAGAGAGAAAATGAAAGGCCAGGGGTTTGGAGCTGGTGAGATCCTGGAAGACAGTATGTTTCACGATGTGACCATTTCCTTAATGGTCCAACTTTTTAGCAAAGGTCCTAAAGTCATGAAATTCTTGAAAAATATATATATGGAAATAGTCCTTATTGAATGAATGGGACAGGAAATCAGGCAGATAGAAACAGGAATTTAGTCACGGAAGGGTTCTCATAAGACCATAAAATTGGAGGCGAAGGGCAGTCTGTTTAGATATTGACAGGCTAAGATTGCAGCCCACCTCTGTAATAAGCCTAATAACTTTTCAATCTAAAATCTTTGATTTGGGGTTCTGTCCTAGGTAACAGGGACCAACCAACTTGAGATGGATAAGGAATATGTCAAGTTAGGAGTAAGATAAAATTTGTCTACCATTGTCATTTAAAACAAAATCAAACAGCAAAGCACCCTGAGATAATTGGAGTTCACACAATCAAATCTGGCTTACTTATTAAGCCACCAGAAGTAGAACACTTGACATCAGACAGGTGACAACAACCATATTTCAAAAAGCCAATGGTGTCATAATTGTTTGACATAACAATGGTGTCAAATAATTATTTAATAAAATTCCATGGAGATTAAAAATGAATTTGATAGAATTGTTTTCCCTAGGACTCATACTCTAAGATAATGGATAATTATACTAAAACAACTTAAAAGTTTCCTTTAAAATGAATAACACCAGAGTATGATATCAAGATTTTTAATAAGATAATAACAATTTGCAGATGATAAACGCTTTTCTGTACTCTTAACTACATAATTTTTAGTTCTTATTATTTGAAAAAATAGAATAAGTCATTCAACAATCATTAAAGATGACATACATAAGCAGACCCATATACTTGGCACAATGAGACTGACTGACCACCTGAGCCAGCTCCCTGAGGTAGGATATAATACGTGTCCATCTCAGGCACCATGCTATCCTTATATGACACCGCTTCTTTTCCATTCCAAATCTGACTTTTACATTCATAGTAAATGGACTTTGTTTGTATTAAAATGAGCATAAGAAAAGAAAAGAAGACCTCAGTGTGGAATTCATAATATGATATTCCCCAAGTGTCTCACCTTCCCATCAAAAAGGGTTTATAGAGATATACTTTTAATAAATGAATAGTTTGCCAGACTGAAGTGGAGACTTAGATTGGGCAGTGGTAAGCTGAACTTTTCATCATAGAGCTGGCAGCTTTGGAATGGAAATCTCTTAGCTGTGATATTTTACTTATTCACTCTGTTTTAGGCCAAATGATAGGATGGAGATATAGCCAAACACACAAATGTATATGCACACACAATTATGTATATATATATGTAAATCCTGATGGCTGCTTTCAATCTTCAGCCTCAAGAGATCAGCTACAGCACCAGAATAAGACAATGCTACCATGATGACAATAGATGGCTCATGATTCTCTCCAGGACATTAGAATAGGCCAATAAACAAAACAATAAACAATTCTCTCCAGGACATTAGAATAGGCCAATAAACAACCCAAGTGATGGAACAAGCTAGGGGAAAGGCAAAGCCTTTGACATTAAGTATATTTGGATGCTGCTATGGTCTGAATGTTTGTATCTCCCCAAATCTGTGTGTTACAATCTTGCCCACAAGGTAATGGTATTAGGATGTGGGGCCTTTGGGAGGTGATTAGGTCATAAGAATGGACCCCTCATGAATGGGATTGTGCCCTTAATAAAGAGACCCCAGAAACTTTTTGCCACTTCTGCCATGTGAGAACACAGTAAGGAGACAGCTGTTTATGAACCTGGAAGCAGACCATCGCAAGACACTGTATCTGTCAGCAACTTGATCTTGAACTTCCCAGCCTCCAGAACTATGAGAATAAATGTCTGCTGTTTATAAACCTTCTATGGTGTTTTGTTATAGCAGCCCAAAGGTACTAAAACAGATGCAGACACTACCTCTACCACTCACTAGCTAAGTAAACTTCAACAGATTAACCCTTCTGAGCTACATATTGAATATCACAATACCTACTTTATTGGATTTTCCAGATAAATACACGAAGATAAAATAATTCATATAGAGTGTTTAGCACATAGTATTGCTTCTGAATATTATTACTGGAGATTACAGAATGTTATAGGAGCTTGGGGAGTCTACTGGTTTGAGGTACGATCTTCAGAGTTACATAGACTTGCGTTTGAACCTCAGTTCTGCAACTTTATGGCTGCATGAACTTAAGTCAAATTACTTACCTGGGTTAAGCTTCACTTTTTCACTCATAAGATACAGATGATATTATCTCATAGTGTTACTATACAAATGAGATACTTATAAATAAATTAAATCTTCCTGGGCATACAGTAATGCTCTATAGATGGTAATTATTATAACATTCTTTTCTTTTTCTACTAGTGACCAGGATACCACAGTACAGGCCATTAGTAAAAGAACAGAAAGATATGTTGGAAAGTTAAAATTATTGGTAATAGGTGTATATGAATAATATCCTTTTATTATATTCACCTATTATATAGAAAATGTATAAATAATATAAATATTAAATATAATAAAAAGATGTGTTCTATCTTAAGTTATTTTTTAAAATGTCATTTGCAACAATAGGAATGAACCCAGAGGACATTGTATTAAGTGAAATAAGCCAGATACAAAAGGATTATACTTATATGTGGAATCTCAAAAAGTAGAACTCACAGAAGCAGAAAGTAGAATGATGATTACTGGAAACTGGAACTAGTGAGAAGGACATATGGGAGAAACTAGCACCTAAAATGTCAATCAGACAAAAGAAATAAGTTCAAGAGGCGCAACGTGGTACCTATAGTAATAACAATATGTGGTATGGTATTCTTGAAAATTGCTAAGAGTAAGTACATTTTAAAGTATTTTCACAAAAAATTATGTCAGATAATACCTATGTTAATTTGCTTGGTTTAGTCATTCCACGATGTATACATACTTGAAAACGTCATGTCATCACCATAAATATATACAATTTTTATTTTTCAATTAAAATTCAAAAAGATAAAAATGAGATTTATATAAAAGAAGTATATTAAAAAAGAGATATTAAGTAAGTCCAATAAGAGGTACTAGTGAATCCTTCTGAAATTTCGAGTTGTTCAAAAATGTAATAAGTACCACAGGCCATAATGAGTTTCCTGTCACTGGAAGCATTCGACCATGGGCTGATGACTACCCTGCAGGGGCATCTGCAGGGGATTTGAGCATAGGATGAGTGTTTGATTTAGATGACCTTTGAGGTTATATTCACTCCCAAGATTCTGATTCAGCAGTTCTGTAATCAGAGTGGCAAAACTGCCAGAGAAGCTAATGGAATCCAGCCCCCTCAGTAAAAGCAAAGTATTAGATCAAAGGATGTAAAATTTCCATTGTAACATTTTGGTTCAGACAGCACTGATTTTGGAAAGCAGGGTAGATCTAGGTTTTGTGGAGCCTACAGGTTATACAGTTTGTGGGTGGGGGGGGAGGTTCTTTAAAAATTAAAAAAATTACAAATGCAAATATAGGTATAAACATTAATATTTAGATCGAGAAAAGCTGACAAATGCTACAAACTTCACAAAATTCAAAAATATCATTTTTATGAACTGTCTAACACACCTCTAAAAAACATATGTTGACCGTGGAACTTTAGGTGACCTCATTATAAAATGGAAGTTTTATAATTTTTTATAGAAGGAAGAGAAAGATATTTCAGTCTTTTAGCATAGTTGGTTGATATTAGTTTTTATTATTGATTGCTTAAATACACTGTTTTCAGTTTCAAAACTCACTGGTAATGTCATATCAATATTTAGGATTATTATCAATTTAAGGAAAAGTGCTCTCTAGTTTTATATATGAGCTGTAAGATTTTAGATCATTTCAAGTTTTTTATGCACTAATTGTAAATACCCTTTGAGCTGATGATACTCACTAATCAGATTGTCTTCAGTTTCCTGAAGTTGGGATGCTTGAAGAGTTGGCACAAAAGATACAGAAAGGTTCCTAGAAGGCATCCCTACACTGGGACAGCTAGCAATAACTTAACAGAAGTGACTAAAAAGCAGTTATATCCCGCTAAACCACTAAAAGATATTCCCAACTAGCCAAATCCAAAAATGCTTGTGGCTAATACAATGCCATCTGGCATTATCACCAAATGTGTGGAAAGTCAGAGCAGTCTTAACCCATTGATATCTAAATATTTTCCTTTTGCAAATTTTACCAAACATATTCCTCTGTAAACAGGACTGTTGCTCAGTCCCCTCCTAAGACTGTGGAAGGGGTCCATGTTAGTGAAGCTCTGGAACTCTTAGCTTCCTGGTAAATCTATGTCTGTCAGAGGATGATTTTTAAAGACAAACTGGCCACCAGAATGCTAAAACCATGCAGCATGAAAAATGTCTGAGGGAACTGGGGATTTTTAGCCTGGAGCACAAAAAAACCTAGAGGGACATGATTACTGCCTTCAAATATTTGAAGAACTGTCATGCAGACATTTGTCCAGCCAGTCACTCTGAGTAGCTCTCAAGAACAAAACTAAGAACAATGGGAAGAAGTTACAAGGAAGGAGATTTCAACTAACTATAAGATAGAACTTTCCATACAATTAAAGTTCAAAAAATGGAGTAGCTTGCCATATGTAATAATGGGCTCCCTGTCACTTGAAATGTTCTACAGAGGCCAGATGTCAAGAAGAGTGCTATAGATAAGATTTCAGCAATGAATAGAAGTTCAGGATAAATAACTTCCAAGTTATAATTCAGTAGCTTTTTGATGTACCCAAGAGGGTATATTATCAGGGGAAAAATCCTTCAATGTATCTGTGGTCAGAGTAACTTACTAAGCAAATATCAAACGAAATATGAAACTTTTCATGTATATTAAATCATACCTCTGGAAAATATGCCATAGAATTATCTAATAATATTGAGGTCTATCCTCTAAAATCAGCTGTATGCTTGGTATCACCATACAATCTTACTCATAACTTTTATTCGTTTGTGAATAATAATTTTTCTGTTGCTTCTATGTGACAAATATGGTTATATTTGTTAGGTACTAGTAAATTATTAGTGAAACAGGTAATGATCTCTTCCTCCATCTGTCTTACAGTCAAATTATATTTCTATGTATGCAAAGTTTATATGTTCAGGAAAGCATATATAGGCTATATAATTCTATTTGGCAGTATCATAAAATCATGAGCTCTCAAGTCTGAGTTCAAATCCCAGCTATTTCCATATGAAAGCTACTTAGCCTTTTTTCATTTCAGTTTCCTTGTGTATAAAATTATACATGCCCCTACATTATTATACCTACCCTTACAATATCAATATTGACATTAATACAAGTTAGATAATGCCTATAAAATGTTTGGCACATATAAATTCTCTGTAAACATTAGTTGTTATTTTTAAATGCATTGTTCACAAATCTTCTCAATGTTGTATACTGTTAAAAAAAAAATACTTAAAAGTAACGAGCTGTAACATTGAATGGGCCAAAGAAGATGCTTACATAGTCTTTAAGCTATCTACACTTCCCTGAAAATACAGTGTATTTGGAATAATTTATCTAAATAAAAACATGTCGGTAAAATAATATCATTAGTAATAACTGAAATAAAACTGTTGTCAATTGAAAGCACATTTCAAGAGAAAGAAAACACTTTGAATGACTTTGTGTAATAATTAATTCAGTGGTTACAAAAGATAGTGCTGTGATCTATCTAGTGAAAATGCCTAATGAAGACTTGAATGTTCCTGAAGGACTTGAAATGCTTCCTGGTGAGCTTCACTGAGACCAGATTTTTCAGAAACTTTTATTAGTTACTGCTATCTAAAGGACTCATATTTTTGAGATTCGTATCTGTTGTTTCAACAGTTACATGGTAACCACCTGACACAGGTTAAATTTTTTTTCATTTTTTAAATTATACTTTAAGTTCCGGGATGTACATGTGCAGAATGTGCAGGTTTGTTACATAGGTATACATGTGCCATGATGATTTGCTGCATCCATCACCCCGTCATCTACATTAGATATTTCTCCTAATTGTGGAAGACAGTGTGGTGATTCTTCAAGGATCTAGAACCAGAAATACCATTTGACCCAGTAATCCCATTACTGGGTATATACCCAAAGAATTATAATTCATTCTGTTTTAAAGACACATGCACACGTATGTTTATAGCAGCACTGTTCACAATAGCAAAGACTTGGAACCAACCCAAATGCCCATCAGTGATAGACTGGATAAAGAAAATGTGGCACATATGCACCATGGAATACTATGCAGCCATAAAAAGGATGAGTTCCTGTCCTTTGCAGGGACATGAATAAATTGTTTTTTTTTTTTTTAATCAAATAGTTAAAACTATAGGCTTCTGAATGCAGAGGTTACCGTGATTGTGCAATTGGATTGCAATTGCATCTGATGTACCAAAAATGTCAACCATTTTTATTGATTATGTTTTGTTTATAGGTTCCCACAGGCAATATGGCACAGAAATGATACCCCTACTACACACAAAAATAACATATTATTAAAAAGAGAAACCACATTTTTCATTAGGCCAGGGTTCTGCTGTCCTAGCATTGCATCTCTGACAGCAAACACAGGATGCTTCCTTATATTTTGTGGTATGTTAGCATGTATGTATTAAGATTATTAAGCTTAATGGGAAGGCACAATAGTAATTGTCTTCCCTCTTCTGGCCCTTTGAGCCAGTTTAACCCACACAAACATAGTCAAGGAGCAACTGAAGCCCCTAGACCTCCCTTCATTATCCCAGTTTCTGATTCTGCATCTGCTCAGCCCTAACCCTTAACACTTTGGCTGTACTTATATATTTTAGCAAACTGTCTTTTATGTTTCAGTTATTGCAGCCTGCTTTCCCTAATGGATTCTGTTTGTATTGGTCAAATTTCTGATTGTGTTGCAGAAACCCAACTCGGACTTGGTTAATAAAACTTTTATCAGCTCATGTAACTGAAAGTTCAGGTTTCAGACACAGCTTAGATCAGGGGGTCAGGCTATGTCTATGGCCTCTCTTCATCACTGGACTCTGTTTACCTATGGGTTGACATTTATTTTCAGCCCCATTAGTGATAACAGTTCCTGCTTTTTGCTGTGTTAAGACTTGGAAGTTAGCCTCGTTTTCCACACTGGCTTACATGCCCACCCTAAGATTAAGGATGAGGTGAGATTACCACATTCACAGACCTAGACTGTTTCCAAGAAGGATGGTTCACTACAGGAAAATCAGCTAGCATATACTGAAGGAATAGGACAATGATTCTCAAGTTTTTTCATGTATTAGAATCACACTTGTTAAAACACAGATTTCTGGGCCCTATCCACAGAGTTTCTGATTTAGTAGATTTGGAATGAGGCCTAATAATTTGCATTTTTAATAAGTTCCTGAGTGATTTCTGCTGTTGCTGGCCCAAGGACTAAACCTAGCTAGCCGCTGGGGTAGGAAATAAAAAACTAGTTGTAAAAAACATCAGATGTCCACTATATTGATTGACCATATTCCTATGGCATATGGCCTGCTCTGCTGCCTCAGTTAAGAGCTGTGTCTTTGCCTTTAATCCCATAGAACTTCTTTTCAGTCTCACACATAGGCCACTTGGCCAGTGTCCCAGCCAAACTGTTAAGCTTGTAAAAACCTATGGAATCACTTATCAAAATTGTGGTCGTATCTCCCAATATTCCATTTTATAGATCTGTATTAGGCCCCTGTGACTTATAGTACTCTTTACTAATTATTGCAGGACTTTGTTAAACTGTGGACTTTATACTGTCCTCCTTGTTACCTCTTGTATCAGAACCACAGGGGCCATTAGTTAAAAATACTGATTACAGGGATTCCTTTCAGTCTCTCAAATGCTCTTTCCTGCTGCAGGATATTTGCATGTGCTATAACCTGCTTCTGGGAAACTTTTAGCCCTGTTCCTCACGTGGCAAACACCTCGTTCTGCCTATTTTGGTTTGACACTTTAGAGAGGCCAACCATTTAAATTGGGTCCTCCTAGCTACCCGGTCACTATACTCTTTTACCCTTCACAGTATTTATCATTTAAAATGTTCACTTATTTGTTTGTATTCCCACGTGTTATTTATCAACATGTCCCTAGAGTAGTAGTTGAATGAATAAAGTTATGTACCTAATCAAATTTTAAACAACATTGATTGATGTACTAAGCTAAATGTAGATCTCTGCATGAATATGAAATAATCTCAATAATTTATTCATTGCTTTTGCTATCTAATATTTATTGGCCAACTATTGCATTCCAAGAACACTTCTAGGTTCTGAGAATATGCCAGTTTTTATAAAATGCCTGTTCTCATTTAGCTTATATTCTAAGCATGGATGAAGAGGAAAGATAGGTGATAATAGAGTCAATTAAAAGGTCAAAAGTGCTACAGAAACAAAACAAGAAAGGACGATTAGCGGTGCTTGTTGAGTGAGGAATTTTCGGTAAAATGACCTTGGAAGCCTCGCTGAGGAAAGATTTGGTATCAGTCAAGGAGCAAGACAACCTTATCCCAGGAGAAAAACCATTCTGAGCTAGGAAACAAAGCAAAGATAATCACCAGAAGTGAAGTACCGTGAGGTGGTAGTGTCTCAAGGAGCAGTTAGGGGAGTCAAAAGAGAAGAAGCCAGAGAGAGCTAAGATCTTCTAGTCCATTGGAAGGACCTGGGCTTTCACTCTATCAAATATAAAACTATTGTAATTTTTATGGACATTTGAGACCTATTCATCAAAAATGTTTGTGGCTATGGTCTGAGAATCTAGAATTTTAACCGAAAGTGTATTAGGTTGTTTTTTATCCATTAAAATTTGAAATTTTAGAAGGTATATGCTTTTTGCTTTCACCAGATTTCTAAACACCACTGATAACACATTTCTCAACCTTGATTGCAGAATAGATTCACTTGGGGAAGAAAAAGCAGTATCTGGATCCTACCCCAAAACCAATTAATTATGAATCTCTGGAGACAGAGCCTGGAAATTTGTAATAAATTAATTTAGCTAAGAATATAAGTGTCCACATGAGAAACAACTAGATTCCATTTGGGGTAGTTAAAAAGAAATCAGAGTTTTAAATTAATAAACACTGTAGTTTGAATGAATGTTTCAAAAGGCCTGGAATCTCTGGAATTTCAGAGTTACAAGTTTTATGCTATTAAAGAACCATTACTGTTTTACACAGCAGATCTTAAATATGACAAGTTTCAACAGGTAAGTGCTTTTTTTTTAATGAAAAAAGTTAGCTTAAGGTAGGAAAGATAAATGGCAAATTTTAGGTAATTTTGTCGAATTTATCTGTTACATGTTTATAACTTTCTTTAAAATACTTCAGTGTATACAGTGGGATGTTTGTGCATTATTTAGAGTAAGCATAATATGAAATAGTTTTAGAATTATAATTAGGAAGCTCATACTCTAGAGGTACCAACAAATGCTTTTGTTTTCAGAATCAGGATTGACAATCAAGGTTCTGGTAATTGCCAGGCTGTCAGAAATGGGTTTATATTAGATATCATAGTGACTAGCACAAAACTAGCATAAAATATTAAAACAAGATTTTTTGTAAAACTAAAAGTATTCAAGATATAGGGCTTAAAACATTTTTCAGAGATTTTCTCAATCTCATACATAGACAAAGTGTTAAGAATCCAAAGACTCCTGTACTTTTTTTAATCTTAAATTGGAAGGCCTAGGTTACATCTCTCAATTGTCTTGTACTACACAATGAACACTGAAGGCTTAGTTTGCCTAAGGCTAGCTATAAGAATAAGAGATCTGTATCTCGAGTCTTGGAGTTTCCTTCAAGTCAATTTTTCATGGAATTTATTAAATGAAACACCTAAAAAATCAAGAACTGGGCATTCCAGACATTTCAAAACTGATTATATTTGAGCTCATTTATTAATAAAATTCAGTTTAAGAAGGTCTGGACACATGGAAGTCTTTAGTTTACGACAAAGCAGAGGAGATCAGTTAACCCTCATTCAAAAGTTCTTTGGAACAAATCTACCACACAGAGCCTAAGAATTGTGTATGACCAAATTGGCTTAGTTCACAATCCTACCTCTGATTGCCTCAGCTCAGCCAGTCCTCCCATGTGCCTTACTAAAAGTAACACAGGACACTTTAATGTGGGTAACAGTCTTGGTATTAACCCTGAACCACCTTGCCTCTGACCAGCTCCCCTGCATCTCCCTGGTATGCTGACTCTCAGGCTCTGCATTCACCACCCTTCTTTGCTCCTTGGAGAGATCTTTCCTCAAGTTTCCTTCTTGACTTCTGTACCATGACTGGGCTCTATGTTCCTTTCTTTTGGCACACATTCTGGTTTGCAAAGGAATAAGAAACTTTTTGACTGAGTCATTTTCTTGGTCCTGATAGGATTAGCATATTATGTCAGCTAACTGTTCAACTGGTGAAAATGTGTCAGCATTACACAGCTTAAGTGTCCTTGATCTGAAATGCTTTGGACCAGAAATGCTTCAGATTTCAGTGTTTTGGGATTTTGGAATATTTGCATATACAGAATGAGCTATCTTGGGGGGACGCAAGTCTAAACATGAAGTGCACTTATGTTTCACATATATCTTATACATGTAACCTGAAAATAACACAATTTTAAAATAATTTTGTGCATGAAATTAGTTTGTGTACACTCAACCTCAGAAAACAGAAGTGTTCACTCTCTCAGCCACCCATGGGTTCAGTCTGCGATAGTTTGGCAACACCATCATTTGTGACTGAAAATATATGCTACTGCTAAGCAACTATCTCCTTATACTTATTCACACATAAGTATTTAACAGGAGAGAGGTTGACATACCACTGATACACAGAAAAGATAATGTGTTCAGGGTAACTAAGCTGCACAGTAGCATCACCAGAATACCTGGATCAGCTGTTAAACCTCAGCAATGACACAACTACAGGCTTTCAGTCTTCAGCTATGATGCTGTATTTTATTAAAATGTTATGTACACTGCGTTTCTTTTGTAGGTATGAAGAAACACCAGAGGCAGTTGAGAGACCAGGAAGCAGGTTCTCTAAGATAAGGAGGAATTCCACTGACTTTTTAAAATGTTTTTTTCAAGTCATCTGCCTCATTAACAATGACAGCCTCATTAACATTTTGTCTCAGAATTCTCTCCTGAATTTTAGAAATGGTTATGATTTCTTGTTCTGTTAGGAATGCACACTGCTCTAGTCCTTCAATAAGCCAATCACATATATTTAGCATGTCATCTATAGTCACTTTTTCTGCAGTGTTAACAATGGTATCTTCATCATCACTATTATCACAGTCACCTTGATTCAAAACTATCTCGGCTATTTCTCTACTAGAGATAGTTGTGTGAGCAGCTGAAGCCTCATTATTGATGTCAAGAACTTCAATATCCAACTCTTCCAGATTACTGATGGACTCTGAAAGCATATTTTTTCCATATATAAGGAGGTCAGACGTTATCCTTTTCTCACTTGACATGAGGAATTCTTTAGAGTTACTACTTTTCTTCATCATCACTGAACATAGTGGCAGAACAGAGATTCTTCCAGGCAAGCACGAGAGTGCCTTTTGTCACTATGTTTCAAGCATTGGCAACATCATACAGGACATCCTTTGTGCTAAATTTCTTTTGAAAACCTTCCTTACCCACGCTTCTGTTCACTGCTGCTAGCTAGCTAGCATGCTGTTCAAGAAAGTATTTTTATATTTACTCTTTAGTAAAGTAAGGATACCCTAGAATTTATAAAGTCACATTTTGGGAAAATTTCATAGCATAAACATTATTTTTGATGAGAATTTCAGCTGGAAGATGAGCAGAACAGTTGTCAAGGAATAAAAAATATGGCACTGGTCATTCCATCCAACTTCCCTGCAATAAGCACAAGCTGCTCAATGTTTGTGAAACCAGTCAGAAAAGATGTCCCTGGGGATCCATTTCTTTTTGTTAGCATAATAACGGACTGGTAAGAAATTCACACCTTGAAACCAGTTAAGTCATAAGCTTTTGCCTATCACAGCAAGTTTACACTTAGGCATGCCTGCTGCATTAGTACATCCCAGCCCTATTATTCTGTCTTTGGCATCCTTAATCTTTGAACGGGCTGTTTCATCAGCTATAGTGAGTGTCTTTCTGGGGCAGTAATGCCAAAACAGTGATGTTTTATCAGGAGTATAGACCTTCTGACATCAGATTTTCATATGCAATTACCTTGGCAAACCTGCTAATGAATTTCTTGGCTGCTTTGTCATCAGCAGATGCTTTATCACCACAAATCTTTAAAAATTTAAGGCCCTGTCTTTTCTTAAATTTTTGCAACCAGCCTGCCCTTCAGTTTTCAGTTCCTCATGATCTTTGCTTGTTTTATGATCAGCATATCATTAGTGACATGTGCTAACTTGGGCTGACAGATATACTCTTTCAGTACATGGTCAAGATCTTCATTTTTAGCTTTATGCAGTGTTTTTCTGTTTTTCAATAACTGCTACTCATCACTTTCAGCGTAGAACTTCAGTTTGTCCTTCCATTTCTTCAGTTCACATGTGGTGGTCATTCTAATACCATGCTCTCCTGTAATACATTTCACACTTACACTGCAGTCCAGTTTCCCCAACAGCTTAACTTTCTGTACTATAGATGAACATAAATGCTTCCTTTTCTTATCACTGTTACCCATAGAGGTATCTACAGGCCTCTTTGTCATTTTCAATGACATATTTTCACCATGGCACAGAATAGGCAAAAAGCATCATGAGTAATGCACATATGTCTTGGCGCTATGTGGGGCATCAGGAGCCTGCTGTTGGCACATCCAGCCTACACACATGCCATCTTATTACTGTGCATGTATATGCTTGCATGGAAGAATCTTAGTGTGCTCAGGAAAGATATATAGTAACTGAAAAGGGTTACCAGAGTCTTTTCCCCCTTATGGACACTGAATAAACTGTATATTGTGATCCTGCATTTTGACCACAGCCCATCATAAGAGGTCAGGTATGGAATTTTCCACTTGCAGCGTCATGTCAACACTCAAAAAGTTTTGGATTTTTGAACATTTAAGATTTCAGATTTTCAGATTAGGAACGCTTAACTTTTATAGAAAATGTACTGTTAAATCCATTTTACTGACTGTGGGCTTATATCTGTTGTTCATGTTTTTTTAAGAAGTTATGATAAGACTGTATTCATCATTTTATTTCTGAAACACAAAGTTCAAATATAAGGCAGCTCAGTTCAGTATGAGACATTGGGCAAATTTATGGGCTTGGACCAGACTGGTAGCTCTGCAATCCCCACTCCCTCCCAAACATCTCTACCTGTTCTAGAGAAGCAGACAAAATAGCTTATGTTGACTTTTCCAGATCTAAATATGCATATTTACGAAGTGCAATGACCAGAAGTGTACCCATTGTCTCAGATACGCACATATCCTTGACATATCTGAATAGGTCTTAAATATTTGATTCAATTGTAGTACCTATTTTTTCCCCTTTTAATCAAAAGAGATAGGAAATAAGAATACATGTAAGATCAAGAGTGCTAAGAGCATGTACACACACAATGCACTGGTGTCTTCTCTTCAGATATATATGGCTAAAGTACTTCCACAAAAACAATGAACCATAAAGGTTATAACATTGTGTCATGAAACCCTGTTCAGGAGTTGAGGCTAAAGTCATTTTAGTACAGAATAGAGGGTATATTGGAAAGTGATTTACAAATGAGTCAATGGCAAAGGCAGAAGAATAACTGCTGAAAATTTCTATGCATATATAAATGCCCTTCTGCTAGGTGTTTTTGTTCACACATGGGACATCAAAACATAGGACAGTATCCCGGAGGGCATGCAAACACAAAGTTAAAGTGACTTCAGATAAGTGCTTGCACCTCTGTAAGGAGTTTATCGGAGCATTAAACATTCCTGGATTATCTGTGCTACATTACAGACTAAACCAATGAATCAAAAAAAAAAATAGAAAAGGTCATTATGAATAGATAAGTGAAATCAGAAAAGAAAAAAATTAATTTGTGAATTGAAACCCCAAAGTTAGGAGTTTGTATCTTGCTGCAGTTTTCTGTATTCCTCAATTATAACCAGTTTAATGTCAAATAAAATTTAAAAGCTTAGGTTGGGGAATTAACATGAAAAGAATTAAATTGGCATTAATAGACCCCTAACCTTCCAAATTTAAACTTAAATAAAGGTATCTCTTCTCATCACTTTTTAATCATTTTTTAGTATGCATGATTCATGTGCAATAGAAATTATTAACAATTTCTCCCAAAAATAAGACCCTAGGTATACTCATGATGTTTGCAAACACGGTTAAGATGAAACATTTTAATTGTATTAAATACTTTTAATTCATTTTTCTTTATTTTTAAGGGGCTTTCTGACTCTAACTATTGTTTCCTAACTTTATACAAGCATTCACAATTTACTGGAGTAGACCAGCATGAAATTAATCCTTTGTAGTAGTAATTCACTAATGGCAAGAAACTTTGTTACTTGATTGCTATGTAATACTGCTAGCACTTCAGTTCCTGATCTTCCTTCCATGAAATGATAGCTGCTTGTGGTCAGGAGTTTGTAATTATTTGAACCAAGTAACTTCAATTTTGTAAGCCAATAAATGAACTTGTTTGTCTTTTTTTTCTCTTAATACTGGAAGGGAACAATTATATAGTTGCTTAAGCAAAAAAAAAAAATTCATTTATTTTTAGTTTCAATTAACTCTTTTGAATGAATGTTTTTAATTTTTTTTTAACCTAATTGCTCTCTGATTTAAGCCCAATTGTAGGTACCATGGCTTGCAGTATTTGTGTGTATCATCAATAAAATGGTCATTTGGATGATTTGGATGCAGCTTTTTTTTTTTTTTCTTTTTGCTTGTTTGAAGGGAGCAAGGAGGGATCTTGTCAAATATTTACTATATAATGATTCCTGTCATGCAAGTGACTCAAATCTGTTGATAAAGCTGAAATTATGAGAGTAGATCAGATTTCTGAATCTACTATGGGAAAAATCACATTTTTAGAAGATAATCCTCTTCATGATGTCTGATACCCCCTAAGTAAATGTCATTTTGTAATGAGACTGACTTTCTTTGGTCTCCTGACTGGTCCTAAAGAATTGACAGTCAGAAATCCATACATACAAAGCTTGCTGATGCATTTTGATTATAACATAGCAATTTTCATTTTGATTTAAATGCTACACTTGAAAGCTAAGAGTTTTACATACTTTTGGTGTGGTCTGTTAAAAAGGATTAATGAGTTATTGGTACCTAGGCTGCCTACTATTGAATATCAGACCACTTGCAACAAAAATTAAGATTACACCTTGCACGATCCCATAAGCGGAGGGCTAGATACCTGCAGGGTACTGGAAATATTTCACCACCACCCCCCAAGTTTAAAACTTGAACTGGAGTATAAAATCTTTAAATCCTAGTTTTACTCTTCATTAGGGAGCCTACCATCTTCTGAGTCTCAGGAAGGCACACATCAGCCAAGAAAAAAGTAAAAATGTGGAAAAGCATACAGTTTTTTTTCCTTTATTTATTTATTTTTTGCTTTCCCTATTGTCAGTGTGTAAGGGACCATATATTTACAGAAAAAAATGAAAAAAGAAACCCTATTACCCTGTCTTTGGGCCTTAAAAGTTAATCTTCAGCCATACTAATTAACACACACACAGCCTATTTCCCCTAATATAGTAGTTTTGTTAAATTTTTATCTTTTTCATTATATTCATAATCTTAGAAAACTATTTCTAAGAACGTCATAGGCAATGTCATAGATTTTGGCTCATACTACCCTTGTAAATTTTATTTGCTAAATCCTGTAATTAGATTATATGACCGAGAAATGGAATTTTATGCTGTGAGGCAAAATAAACACAACTGATCAAAGAAACACTTAACTTTATGACTCTGTAGGAATTACAGAATAAGGAGACAGATCAAGATTCAGAATGCTACAGAAGTGAATGGAATTATCATAGGAGAAATGGGATAGTTGGAATGAAAACTATGTCTTAGAAGAAAAGCATTAAGTTTAATACAAAATATGATGTTTTTAAGATTTGAAATAGCCTTAAAGATTGTGAAGCCAAATACCACTTTATGGACAAAGAGACTTATATCCAAAGATATTAAGTGACATTTTCAGGTCCTGATAGTTAATAACAAATATAGAATAAGGGTCTACAATCTGTTTCTGTGTCTAGCTCTATTTACTGCACCTTAACGTATCCCAATTGTATTTCATATGACAAAGAGGCCATTAGAGATGTTAAAAAGGCGACTGAAAATAAGGAACTGGGGTAATGTGCTGTTTAAGACAAGTAGAGAAAGCGAAACAAATTAGTAAATTGTGGAGGACATAATAAAGTGATAGAATATCATAAGACAGAACAATAGTTTTTGGGGAAAGGTAAAAAATGCAAAGTGCTATTAAGAGAGATTATAGAAAAAGTAATCAAGAAATTGATCTCTGGAATCAGAAAGACTTACATTAAGCCATATTTGAATAATACTAGTTTTTAAACTGAGTTGCCATGTCCTCATCTGTTAAATAGTATAATGATAACATCTACCAAAAAAATTGTTGTGAAAAACGCATGGCTAATAAATATACAGTTAGTACATTGGCCCAAACAAAGTTGTTAATAAATGGTAGTTATTATTGCAATGTAGGCTAATCTGGAAGCCAGAAGAGTAGCAATTTTCAAGGAGTACAGCAGTGTAGAATGTGGCAGTTTAAGAAGTGAGAAATAATCCCACCACACATTTGTTACCTTTGGCAAGTCTGGAGCATTGCTAACCAATCATGGTCAAGTTGAGTGAAGATATGGTTGTGTTATTAATTTTAGAAAAGAGCAGAGAATTTTTTTTATTTTAACCTGGGATATATTTTGAAAACAATAGGGAATAAGACTTTAAAGCATATTGTACAACCTAATATAGGTTTCAATATTTCTTTTTTTAAAATTATACTTTAAGTTCTGGGGTACATGTGCAGAACATGCAGGTTTGTTACATAGGTATACATGTGCCATGGTGGTTTGCTGCATCCATCATGCTGTCATCTACATTAGGTATTTCTGCTAATGCTGTCCCTCCCCTATCCCCCACCCCCTGCTATCCCTCTCCTAGCCCCCCACCCACTGACAGGCACCAGTGTGTGATGTTCCCTTGCTGGGTCCATGTGTTCTCATTGCTTAATACCCGCCTTTGAGTGAAAACATGCAGTGTTTGATTTTCTGTTCTTGTGTCAGTTTGCTGAGAATGATGGTTTCAAGATTCATCCACGTCCCTGCAAAGGACATGAACTCATCCTTTTTTATGGCTACATAGTATTTCATGGTGTATATGTGCCATATTTTCTTTATCCAGTCTATTCTTGATGAGCATTTGAGTTGGTTCCAAGTCTTTGCTATTGTGAACAGTGCTGCAATAAACATATGTGTGCATGTGTCTTTATAATAGAATGATTTATAATCCTTTGGGTATATACATAGTAATGGGATTGCTGGGTCAAATGGTATTTCATTTCTAGATCCTTAAAGAATCTCCACACTGTCTTCAACGATGGTTGAACTAATTTACACTCCCACCACCAGTGTAAAAGAGTTCCTATTTCTCTGTATCCTCTCCAGCATCTGTTGTTTCCTGATTTTTTTAATAATCACCATTCTAACTGGCGTGAGACAGTTGGTTTTGATTTCATTTCTCTAATGACCAGTGATGATGACCTTTTTTTCATGTTTGTTCTCTGCATAAATGTCTTCTTTTGAGAAGTATCTGTTTATATCCTTTGTCCACTTTTTGATGGGGTTGTTTGTTTTTTCTTGTAAATTTGTTTAAGTTATTTGTAGATTCTGGATATTAGCCCTTTGTCAGATGGGTAGATTGCAAACATTTTTTCCCATTCTGTTGGTTGCCAGTTCACTCTATTGATAGTCTTTTTTGCTGTGCAGAAGCTCTTTGGTTTAATTAGATCCCATTTGTCTATTTTGGCCTTTGTTGCCATTGCTTTTGGTGTTTTAGTCATGAAGTCCTTGCCCATGCCTATGTCCTGAATGGTATTTCCTAGGATTTCTTCTAGGATTTATATGATGTTTATGATGTTAGATCTTATGTTTACATCTTTAATCCATCTGGAGTTAATTTTTGTATAAGGTGTGAGGAAGGGATCCAGTTTCAGCTTTCTGCATGTGGCTAGCTAGTCTGTTTCATCCCTATTGATATTTACCTGGAAATCTTTAATTGTAGTAAAAATGCTTTTGCAAGTCATGAAATTAATACCACTTAAATGATCAGATGTTCTAATAACTCTCTTTTGGAATAGAAATTTTTATGTAACCAGCTTGGATATCTAAAGATCAAAAGTCATTTGTTTTTTCAGCTCACAATTTATTTTCAGTATACAAGCATATCTTGTATTATTCATTTTATTGCTCTTTGCAGATAATTGTGTTTTTTACAAATTGAAGATTTTTGGCTACCCTGCATCAAGCAAGTCTAATGGTGCTGTTTTTTAACAGCATGTGCTGACTTTATGTCTCTGTACCACAAATTGGCAACTCTTGCAATGTTTCAAACTTTATTATTATTTCTGTTATGTTGACCTGTGATCAGAGATCTTTGATGTTACTCTTACAATTGTTTTGGGAAACCATGAACTTTTAAACACCATTTTAAGCTCACTGGCTTACATAAGGCTGATGTGTGTTCTGACTGCTTCACCAACCAGTAGTTCCTTGTCTTTCTCTCTCTCTTCAGTCCTCCCTATTCCTTGAGATACAACAATATTGAAATTAGGCTAGCTAATAACCTTACCATGGAGTCTAAATGTTCAAGTGAAAAAAAAAGATGTGCACATCTCTCACTTGAAATCAAATGCTAGAAATGATTAAACGCAGTGAGGAAGGCAGGTCAAAAGCCCAGAAAGGCTGACAATTGAGCCTCTTATGCTAAACAGCCATATTGTGCATGTAGTGAAAAGCTTTTGAAGAAAATTAAAAGTGCTATCCCCATGAACACACAAATGATTAATTTAAAAAAAAAAACCTTACTGTTGATATGGAGAAAGTTTTAGTGGTCTGGATGGAAGATCAAACCAGTGACAACATTCTCTTAAGTCAAAGACTAATCTAGAATAAGACCCTAACTCTCTTCAGTTCTATGAAGGCTGAGGGAGAAGAGGAAGCTACTAAAGAAAAGTTGAAACTAGCAAAAGTTGGGTCATGAGGGTTAAGGAAAGGAGCTATCTCTATCATAGAGAAGTATAAGACAGAGCAGCAAGTTATTCAGAAGATGTAACTAAGGTCATTGATGAAGGTGGCTACAACAAACAGATTTTCAATGTAGACAAAACAGCCTTATATTGAAAAATGCTGCCTTGTGGGACTTTTATAACTAGAGGGAAGTCAATACCTAGCTTCAAAGGACAAACTGACTCTCTCTTGTTAGGGGATAATAGAACTGGTGACTTCAAGTTAAAATCAGTGCTGATTTACTGTTCTGAAAATCCTAGGGCCCTTAAGAATGATGCTAAATCTACTGATTAAGGAAAATGTTTAAGCCGTACTTGTCTGTGGTCTGAGTTAGACCCGTGATTGTATCCTTTCCTTTGATTGGCATTTATAATCCCCAATCCCTCAATAAGTTGTGCTAACACAGGGAAATTGCTTTTTACCAAATCCCTGTTTTTTATATATATATATATATAAAGTCCCACTTGTTTAAAAAAAATTATGCTAAATCTACTATGCCAGTGCTCTATAAATAGAACAACAAACCCTAGATAACAACACATCTGTTTATAGCATGGTTTAATAAATATTTTAAGCCTATTGTTAAGACCTACTGTTCAGGAAGAAAAGACTCCTTTTAAAATATTTCTGCTCATTGACAATACACCTGGTCACTTGAGAGTTCTGGTAGAGTGGTATAAGAAGATTAATGCCTTCCAACAATATCCATTTTGCAATCCATGGATCAAGTAGTAATTTTAACTTTATTTTATTTAAGAAATAGATTTTGGGAAGGCTATAGCTTCAAGAGATAGTGATTCCTCTGACAGATCTGGACAATGTAAATTGAAAATCTTTAGAAAGAATTCACCATACAAAATCCCATTAACAACATTCACTGAAGGAGGTCAAAATACCAACGTTACCAGGTCTTTGGGAGAATTTGATTTCAGCCTTCATGGATGACTTCAACGGATTCCAGACTTCAGTAGAGGCAGTCACTGCAGATATGGTGGAAGCAGAAAAAAAAACACCCTAGAATTAGAAGTCAAGTCTGAAGATCTGAAGATGTGACTAAATTGCTGTAATCTTATGATAAAACTTAAGTGGATAAAGAGTTACTTCTTATGGATAAACAAAGAAAGTGGTTTCTTGAGGTGAAATCTAATAAAGATGCTGTGAACATTGTTTAAGTTACAACAGAAGACTTATAATAATACATCAACTTGGTTAATAAAGCAGTGGCAGGGTTGGAAAGGATTGACTCCAGTTTTGAAAGAAGTTCTGTGTAGGTCGAATGTTATGAAACAGCATTGCATGTTATGGAAAAATCTTTCATGAAAGGAAAAATTGATGAATCTGACAAACTTCATCATTGTTTTATTTTAAGAAAGTGCCACAACCATCTCAAACTTAACCACCATCCTGTTTGGTTAGCAGCTATCACTACAAAGACCAGACCCTCTACCAGCAAAAAGGTTATGACTCACTGAAAGCTCAGATGATTACTAGTTAGCATATTTTAGCAAAAGAGTGTTTTTAGTTAACGTATGTACATTGGATTTTTAGACATAGTTCTATCACACGTTTAATAGACTAATGTATAGTGTAAATACAACTTGTATGTACTGGGAAACAAAAAAATATGACTTGTGTAATATTTGCTTAATTGAAGTGGTCTAGAAACCAAACCTGTAATATCTCGGAGGTATTCATATTTCATCTATAATGTTTAATTTTTAAAATTAGGCATCTTAGAAACTGCTTTGAAACTATTTACACTTGTTATTTCCTTACAAATATATTTTATATGATTAGAATATATGGGTCACTGTGATCACAGGTTCAGAGGCAGTTAAGTGAGAGTTAATCAAGGCAGAAAGCTAGTAACTCTGTTCTCTGCATAGAGCAGAGTGACTAATATTATCTTCTATTGTTATTTTTTTGACTTGTGTCATTCAGATCTCTTCCAATAAGATTTTAAAATCCTGAAGATCAGAGTATATGCTTTTGCTTCTATGTCCTCAGTAGTCACTAATTCAAAAGAGTTCTTCAAAAACATTAATTAATTGAAGATAATCTTTATTCCTTAGATGCGGCTTTTAGGACATAGAGTTAGTTCAACTTTGGGAAAGCTAAAGGCACTGGGTATAGCTTTTATCATTTGGTGTTTTTAAGCCTGTTTGTGCCACTTAAATATTATATTCAATGTGTCTCTCTTCTATATCTCCTCCCTGTTTATGTGATCAGTACTCCACTTTAAGCACTCATTACCCGCATGCTCTCTCTGTTTCAAAAACTATCTGGAAAGAATACTCCTTCCTCCAGTTTTACCAATGTATTTGCTCTTCCAAAGGTGTCTGTTTTACATATCTCTAATGATGGTACTAAAGAGTTGTACCTTCTGGCAAAGGTTTGTCTTGATATTGAAGTGCAAAACAAGATGAGTAAGGTAAGAACAAGTCCCTGGCTCTTTAAAATTATAGCATAAGCAGACATAGAGACATTCAGAAAGTTGATCTTGGTGTTAAAACATTTTATTTATTTATTTTTCTCAGTGAATCAAAATATATTTCTTTTTATTTTATTTTATTGCATTTTAGGTATTGGGGTACATGTGAAGAACATGCAGGATTGTTGCATAGGTACATACATGGCTATGCGGTTTGCTGTCTTCCTCCCCATCACCTATATCTCACATTTCTCCCCATGTTATCCCTCCCCAACTCCCCTGCTGTCCCTCCCCTAGTTCCCCTCTACAGACCTCAGTGTGTGATGCTCCCTTCCCTGTATCCATGTGTTCTCATTGTTCAACACCCGCATGTGAGTGACAACATGTGGTGTTTGATTTTCTGTTCTTGTGTCAGTTTGCTGAGAATGATGGTTTCCAGGTTCATCCATGTCCCTACAAAGGACACGAACTCATCGTTTTTCATGACTGCATAGTATTCCATGGTGTATATGTGCCACATTTTCCCTGTCCAGTCTATTATCAATGGGCATTTGAGTTGGTTCCAGGTCTTTGCTATTGTAAACAGGGCTGCAATGAACTTTGTGTGCATGTGTCCTTATAATAGAATGATTTATAATCCTTTGCATATATATCCAGTAATGGGATTGCTGGGTCAAATGGAATTTCTATTTCTAGGTCCTTGAGGTATCGCCACACTGTCTTTCACAATGGCTGAACTAATTTTACACTCAGACCAACAGTGTAAAAGTGTTCCTATTTCTCCGCATCCTCTCCAGCATCTGTTGTCTCCCGATTTTTTAATGATCGCCATTCTAACTGGTGTGAGATGGTATATCAATGTGGTTTTGATTTGCTTATCTGTAATGACAGTGATAATGAGCATTTTCTCATATGTTTGTTGGTCTCATATAGGTCTTCTTTTGTAAATTGTCTGTTCATATCCTTAGCCCACTTTTGAATGGGCTTGTTTGCTTTTTTCTTGTAAATCTGTTTTAGTTCTTTGTAGATTCTGAATATTAGCCCTTTGTCAGATGGGTAGATTGCAAAAAATTTTTCCCATTCTGTTGGTTGCTGATTCACTCTAATGATTGTTTCTTTTGCTGTGCAGAAACTCTGGAGTTTAATTAGATCCTATTTGTCTATTTTGGCTTTTGTTGCCTATGCTTTTGGTGTTTTAGTCATGAAGTCCTTGCCTATGCTTGTGTCCTGAATGGTTTTTCCTAGATTTTCTTCTAGGGTTTTTATGGTGTTAGGGCTTATGTTTAAGTCTTTAAGCCATCTGGCTTAGTGTAAGGTGTCAGGAAGGCGTCCAGTTTCTGCTTTCTGCACATGGCTAGCCAGTTTTCCCAACACCATTTATTAAACAGGGAATCCTTTCCCCATTGCTTGTTTTTGTCAGGTTTGTCAAAGATCAGATGGTTGTAGATGTGTGGTGTTGCCTCCAAGGTCTCTGTTCTGTTCCATTGGTCTATATCTCTGTTTTGGTACCAGTACCATGCTGTTTTGGTTACTGTAGCCTTGTAATATAGTTTGAAATCATGTAGTGTGATGCCTCCTGCTTTGTTCTTTTTGCTTAGAATTGACTTGGCTAGGCAGACTCTCCTTTGGTTCCATATGAAGTTTAAGGTGTTTTTTCCAGTTCTGTGAAGAAAGTCATTGGTAGCTTGATGAGGATAACGTTGAATCTATAAATTACTTTGGGCAGTATGGCCATTTTCACGATATTGATTCTTCCTAACCACGAGCATGGAATGTTTCTCCATCTGTTTGTGTCCTCTCTTATTTCGTTGAGCAGTGGTTTGTAGTTCTCCGTGAAGAGGTCCTTTACATTCTTTGTTAGTTGTATTCCTAGGTATTTTATTCTCTTTGTAGCAATTGTGAATGGCAGTTCATTATTGATTTGGCTCTCTTTAAGTCTGTTATTGGTGTATAGGAATGCTTGTGATTTTTGCACATTGATTTTGTATCCTGAGACTTTGCTGAAGTTGCTTATCAGTTTCAGGAGATTTTGTGTTGAGACAATGGGGTCTTCTAAATATACAATCATGTCATCTGCAAATGGAGACAATTTAACTTCCTCCTTTCCTAATTGGATACACTTTATTTCTTTTTCTTGCCTGATTACTCTTGCTAGAACTTCCAATACTATATTGAATAGGAGTGGTGAAAGAGGGCATCCTTGTCTAGTGCCAGATTTCAAAGGGAATGCTTCCAGTATTTGCCCATTCAGTATGATATTGGCTGTGATTTTGTCGGAAATAGCTTTCATTTTGAGATATGTTCCATCAATACCTAGTTTATTGAGAGTTTTTAAGCATAAAGCGCTCTTGAATTTTGTCGAAGGCCTTCTCTGCATCTATTGAGATAATCATGTGGTTTTTGTCTGTGGTTCTGTTTATGTGGTGAATTACGTTTATAGACTTGCATATGTTGAACCAGCCTTGCATCCCAAGGATGAAGCCTACTTGATTGTGATGGAAAAGCTTTTTGATGTGCTGCTGCAGGTAGTTTTCCAGTGTTTTATTGAAGATTTTTACATCTATGTTCATCATGGATATTGGCCTGAAGTTTTCTTTCTTGTTGAGTCTTTGCCGGGTTTTGGTATCAGGATGATGTTGGTCTCATAAAATGATTTGGGAAGGAGTCCCTCTTTTTGTATCGTTTGGAAGAGTTTCAGAAGGAGTGGTACCAGCTCCTCTTTGTATATCTGGTGGAATTCGGCTCTGAACCCATCTGGACCTGGGCTTTTTTTGATTGGTAGGCTATTAATTGCAGCCTCAACTTCAGCCCTTGTTATTGGTCTATTCAGTGTTTCAACTTCTTCCTGGTTTAGGCTTGGGAGGATGCAGGTGTCCAGGAATTTATCCATTTCTTCCAGCTTTACTAGTTTATGTGCATAGAGTTGTTTGTAGTAATCTCTGATGGTGATTTGTATTTCTGTGGGATCTGTGGTGATATCCCTTTTATGGTTTTATATTGCATCTATTTGATTATTCTCTCTTTGCTTTTTTATTAATCTGGCTCATGGTCTATGTATTTTGTTGATCTTTTCAAAAAACCAGCTCCTGGATTAATTGATTTTTTAAAGGGTTTTTTGTGTCTCTATCTCCTTAAGTTCTGCTCTAATCTTAGTTATTTCTTGTCTTCTGCTACCTTTGGAGTTTTTTTGATCTTGCTCCTCTAGCTCTTTCAATTTTGACGATACGATGTCGATTTTAGATCTTTCCTTGCTTCTCATGTGGGCGTTTATTGCTATATATTTTTCTCAAGACACTGCTTTAAATGTGTCCCAGAGATTCTGGTATGTTGTGTCTTTGTTCTTGTTGGTTTCAAAGAACGTCTTTATTTCTGCCTTCATTTCATTGTTTATCCAGTAAACATTCAAGAGCCAGTTCTTCAGTTTCCATGAAGTTGTGTGGTTCTGAGTTAGTTTCTGAATTCTGGGTTCTAACTTGATTGCCCTGTGGTCTATGATACTGTTTGCTATGATTTTTGTTCTTTTGTGTTTGCTAAGGAGTGACTTACTTCCAATTATGTGGTCAATTTTAGAGTAGGTGTGATGTGGTGTTGAGAAGAATGTATATTCTGTGGATTTGGAGTGGAGAGTTCTGTAAATGTCTATTAGGTTTTCTTGGTCCAGGTCTGAGTTCAAGTCCTGGATATCCTTGTTAATTTTCTGTCTCATTAATCTATCTGATATTGACAGTAGAGTGTTAAAGTCTCCCATTCTTATTGTGTGGGAGTCTAAGTCTCTTTCTAAGTCATTAAGAACTTGCTTTATGTATCTGGATGCTCTTATATTGGATGCATATATTTAGGATTGTTAGCTCTTCTTGTTGCATTGATCCTTTTACCATTACGTAA
Organism: Cacajao melanocephalus; assembly: GCA_963573385.1. NCBI lineage: Eukaryota > Metazoa > Chordata > Mammalia > Primates > Pitheciidae > Cacajao > Cacajao melanocephalus. The sequence goes on along the minus strand of CAUYLG010053587.1, from coordinate 40,139 downwards.
TGTTCCTCTTTATCTCTTTTGATCTTTGTTGGTTTATAGTCTATTTTATCAGAGACTAGGATTGCAACTCCTGCATTTTTTTTGCTATTTGCTTGGTAAATCTTTCTCCGTCCCTTTATTTTGAGCCTATGTGTATCCTTGCATGTGAGATGCGTTTCCTGGATACAGCACACCAATGGGTTTTGACTTTTTATCCAATTTGCCAGTCTTTGTCTTTTGATTGGGGCATTTAGCCCATTTACATTTAGGGTTAATATTGTTATGGGTGAATTTGATCCTGCCATTTTGATGCTAGCTGGTTCTTTTGCCTGTTAGTCGATGCAGTTTCTTCATTGTGTTGATGCTCTTTACAATTTGGTATGTTTTTGGAGTGGCTGGTACTGGTTGTTCCTTTCTATGTTTAGTGCTTCTTTCAGGAGCTCTTGTAAAGCAGGCCTGGTGGTGATGAAATCTCTCAGTAATTGCATGTTTGTAAAGAATTTTATTTCTCCTTCACTTACAAAACTTAATTTGGCTGGATATGAAATTCTAGGTTAAAAGTTCTTTTCTTTAAGGATGTTGAATATTGGTCCCCACTCTCTTCTGGCTTGTAGGGTTTCTGCTGAGAGATCCACTGTGAGTTTGATGGGCTTCCCTTTGTGGGTAACCCGACCTTTCTCTCTGGCTGCGCTTAGCATTTTTTCCTTCATTTCAACCCTGGTGAATCTGACGATTATGTGCCTTGGGGTTGCTCTTCTTGAGGAATATCTTTGTTGTGTTCTCTGTATTTCCTGGACTTGAATATTGGCCTGCCTTGCTAAGTTGTGGAAGTTTTCCTAGATGATATCCTGAAGAGTGTTTTCCAGCTTGGATTCATTCTCTCTGTCACATTCAGGTACACCTATCATATGTAGATTAGGTCTTTTCACATAATCCCATCTTTCCTGGAGGCTTTGTTTGTTTCTTTTTACTCTTTTTTCTCTAATCTTGCCTTCTCATTTTATTTCATTGAGTTGATCTTTAATCTGTGATATCCTTTCTTCTACTTGGTTATTTCAGCTACTGAAACTTGTGTATGCTTCACGAAGTTCTCGTGTTGTCTTTTTCAGCTCCATCAATTATTTATATTCCTCTCTAAGCTGTTTATTCTTGTAGCAGTTTGTCAAACCTTTTTTCAAGGTTCTTAGTTTCTTTGCATTGGATTAGAACATGCTCTTTTAGCTCAGAGAAGTTTCTTATTACCCCCCTTCTGAAGCCTGTTTCTGTTAATGCATCAGACACATTCTCCATTCAGCCTTGTTCCCTTGCTGGTGAGGAGTTGTGATCCCTTGGAGGAGGAGAGGCATTCTGGTTTTGGGTGTTTTCATCCTTTTTGCACTGGTTTCTTCACATCTTTGTGGATTTATTTACCTGTGGTCTTTGTAGTTGGTGACTTTCAGATGGGGTCTCTGAGTGGATATCCTTTTTCTTGATGATGAAGTTCTTTCTTTCTGTTTCTCAGTTTTCCTTCTAACAGTCAGGCCCATCTGCCATTGGACTGCTGGAGGTCCACTCCAGACCCTGCTTGCCTGGGGATCACCTGCAGCAGCTGCAGAACAGTAAGGGTTGATGCCAGTTTCTTCTGCTATCTTTGTCCCAGAAGCATACCTTCCAGATGTCAGTGTGAGCTCTCCTTTATGAGGTGACTCTTTGGCTGTATGGGGGTCGGGGAGCTGCTTGAGGAGACAGCCTGTCCTTTATAGGAGCTCAAGTGCTGAGCTGTGAGCACCATTGTTCCATTCAGAGCTACTTGGCAGGTACATTTAAGTCTGCTGCATTGGAACTCATAACCGCCTTTTTTTTTCCCCACGTGCTCTGTCCCAGGGAGGTAGGGCTTTATTTATAAGTTTCTGTTATGCTGCTGCCTTTTTTCAGGGATGCCCTGCCCAGTGAGGAGGTAGCCTAGTCACAGTCTGCCAGCAAAGGCATTGCTGAACTGCCGTGGGCTCTGCCCAGCTGCTGTGTGAACTTCCTTGCAGTTTTGCTAATAGGCATATGGTTAGAACTGCCTTGGTAATGGCAGTCTGCCTCTGTAATGGCAGAGTCTCTCTGTAATGGTGGACTGCCTCGGAAATGACGGGCTGCCTCGGTAATGGCAGACTGCCTCAATAATAGCGGACTACCTCGTTAGTGGTGGACTGCCTCAGTAATGGCAGATGCCCTTACCCCACAGAGCTGAACTGTTGCGGGTTCAGCTGTGCTTTCTATGAAACTCTCAATCCAGTGTTTCAGATTGCTGGTCTTCGTGGGGGTGGGACTGGCCGAGCCAGATTACCTGGCTCCCTGTTTTAGTCCCCTTGTTTTTCAGTTAAACGGGCAACTCTGTCTTCCAGGTGTTCCAGTCACCAGTTGAAACGGTGCCTAGATTTGTGTGAGTTTGTGTGCGGAGACCCACTGTGCCAGCTGAAACAGCCATGCTGGAGACTCATGGCAGTTTTTTGCCTGGGAATCTCCTGGCCTGGCTCCCTGTTTCAGTCCCCTTTTTATCAGTTGAATGGGTGACTCTGTCTCCCAGGTGTTCCATTTGCCAGTTGAAATGGTGCCCAGATTTGTGTGAGTTTTTGTGCAGAGACCCGCCGTGCCGGCTGAAACAGCTGAGCTGGAGACTCGTGGCACTTTTCCACCCAGGAATCTCCTTGTCTGTGGGCAATAAAAATTAGTTTGGAAATGCAGTGATCACTCACCCTCTGTGTTTTCGCTGGGAGCTGCAATCCAGAGCTGTTCCTATTTGGCCATCTTGGATCCCTCCCAAAACATTTTAATATCAATAAAAAGGCACACCAACTTAGATATCAAAAGTTAAACGCTTTTGGTTGTTGAAATGTAACTCTGGGGGAAGTATGCACTTATTAGCTCTTTCTTTGAAGAGTCATACAAAAAAAAAAAAAGATTCAAACGTCTATGAAAGTAGAGCATGGTTACTTTATTAGAGGTTATCAGTTCACATTTCCCTTATATTGTGACCTTGATGGAACACCTCCTGGAACTTCCTCACCCCACACACAAGCACAATGGACAATCCAATGTGTCTGCCCATATGGATGGCTTTCTCTCATCTCACATTGGGAAGAAAATTAAATCTGCTTTCTATCTAGTGTTTAAGTTTTAAATAGGACATCTTGGTCACGAAGCTCAGAAGTATGTTCTGTAAAGAAGAGCATCTTGCTATGTAGAGATGTTAAAAAGTTCTGAGATGTGGAATTACTTTGAGGGAAAATAGGCTTATAATGAGGTCTCCAATATATTTTAGTAACTGAGGCCCCTCTTGGGTGTGATTCAATTTAGCACTGGCTTCTATTGAATATTATGCATTATCAAAAGTTATACAACGAGGTCCCACTAAAATGCATGTGTCCTAATGATAACATGACCCTCTGTAATACAAAATATTGGCTAATTATTTCTAACTAAATATTAAAATTAAGGCATTCAAAAGGGCAAAAATGAAAAACCCAAAAATAAACAGAAGACTACAAGTAGTGCAATGCACGTAATGCAAATACAGACTGTTAAAGATTCATTTAATCTTCAGTACTTCTCTCAAGTATTTTTATTTAGCACTTTCACTCATGTATACTAATTTGGAATAAATTAGATCAAGATGAAACCTTTTCTGAGTTCAATAATAATACAGAAAATTCTGTTATATTAATAAATTTTTACTTAAATTATCTTTTCTAGTGTTATAACATTTAGGAATTCAATAAAAATGCTCTCAGGAAGGATTTTATGAAGACAGTATATAGACCCATCTATCATTTGCTTTGTGTGGACATCTAAGTAATAAAAGTATAAGGATTAGAATCTGTTTTTAATAACAGTCATATTTTTAACTAAGGGGAAGATCCAAAGAGTGGACAAGTTCATTTAGACCTTTGGAAAAGTACTATTAAAAATGATTCATGTACCTTAATTATGCCAGAGGAGAGAAAAATTTACTCCTTCTTCATAAATGACACTTAGAATTTAATTTTAGGTGTTCTGCTTGGTGGGTAATTGAAAATAAAGTTTGACAAAACTTATGGCTTCAAAGTTGATCTCATCTTCTTGTGACCTATATCTTAAAAATAAGAGTGAAAGTTACTCTGCTCTTTAAGCACTGAAGGAATAAATGATGCAATTGCTAAGCAATAAGAAATATGAAGATTGACTCTTCTCAGTAAATAGATTGGCTGTTATCAGTTATGACTTCTGACTGATAAAAGTGATATTTATATTATCACAAACTCTAGAATTGAATGGATGACTTTATTTTTAAATAGTCCTGGAAAAATCTTTCACAGTGTTTCAATGTCACTAACATAAACAAGATTTTTTTCTTCAGAACACTAGCATCCTATGTATACAAGACACTCTACTCAAATTTTAGGCTACCAAGTATTGTCATGCAGCATGAAGCAATATCTTCAATGTTCAGAACACGAGTAAATATTTTCTCAAGATGATATGGTATTCCAGCCCCAACACCTCTTCCAGCTATTTGTCTGGTGAACTTTTTCACCAGGCAAATAGCTGGAAGAGCAACATGAGTTACCGAAGGTGGTAACTGTATTCTCCATGCATTCTGTGATTCTCTTTTGGATGAAGCCCATAAGAGTAAAGAGAGAATTTAACAAGAGTCTTGAAATAAAACTTGTAAACTTAAATGCTGATGTATATATTTGCTTTTCAGAATCCTTTAAGATGCAAGTCAGATACTTTAATTCTCTTCTTCCCATGCTAGTAGCTCACTATGGTCTTAGAAATTTTGAAAGCAATTCAGACATTAACTATTGAGCCAGAATCAAACTGGGGTTAGGAAGATTTTGTTAGTGTTATGGAGAGAAACAAAGTCAGTGATCTAAACATCCAATCATATTGAAAGCAGGGGAAAAAAAGGTACCAAATTACCTATTTCATTTTAATCCAGACTTTTCTGTAGGCCTTTGGTAGAGTATCAGCTTTTTAAGGGAATTGTGGCAGTTTCCCTTTTTTGTGTGTATGGAACAGAGGTGATGGTGAAACACCTCTTTTGATGCAAAGAGAAAATGAAGATCAGACAGTAGCAGTGGAATAGCCCCAATAGGCTCTAATGGCCCCAAGTCACATAGAGTCAGGTGTTTTCTGGTAACAACTTACCGTAAGACCCTGGAGCCCATTTATTTGATAAACATAACAAAATATGACATATGAAAACTATTTCAGTCTGACTGTTTGCTACTTTGGAAGTAGAAAGGTAAAGCCATCCCCAAGGAATCTCGTGTCCAAATTCATCTAAACATTTCCACCTAATCTAATGTCTCTTTAAAGTTGAGTCACTATATTTTTTTTCTTTAGGATAGAAAATATTAAATTTGTGTGGGAAACAAAAGAGAAAACTACTAACAGTTAACAAACTACAAACCAGGATAATTAGCGTAGTATTTTAAGTATTATCTTGATGTTCTGTCTCAATGTTTCTGAGCAAGAGTAACTATTGCCAAAGACCTCTTCACTGAACTCTTCATGATGCCAATTGAGGAACTGTGGTAATGTTAACCTAGATCTTTAACTCTGAAAGTGTTATTGTTGCTTTGGTATATTTTAGACATTGTCTACTATGCAAATATGAACAAACATTGCAGCCCTCGAAACCAGAGTCTACAGTTTACAGACATATATCAGATGGTTTTAAAAGCCATTTCAGAATTCTCCCAGCAAAAGTTAGGTATAAATACAAGATATTTTCTTTTAAGTAATATCTTGAAAATAAATTTTTTTCTGGAATCCTATCCATAGCATCAGCTTAACCAGCATTTGCTAAGCACCTATTGTATATTAGGCATTGGTATAATCACTGAGAGAGAGCCCATAGTATTTTAAAAATGAATGTATCTACTGCTTATTGAGGACCTGCTTACTCTCTCCAGAGCCAGACATTCTGTAATATGCTTCAAGCATGGTGGCACCTCTAATAGCCTTGCATGATGGAAGCCACAAACAGATACAGGGACCACAGTTTCTCTAGGCAAAGGGGAAAGAGAGAACTCTTGTGATTGTAAAACCCACAGCTATCTATGCCCTCTATTCTGTCATCTTTCTAGGAAAAGTGGAGAAAGTTGGAAAAAAAAGGAAGAGATAGGAATTTGTGTTAGCTCTCCTTCACTTCAGATTTTTTGTGCACAGTGCAGAGGAGAGTAGATGCAAGAAACAGTGATTGAGTTGAAAGAAAAAGAGGGAAGGAAAGTACTGGGCTTGAAGCTTCCAGTAGTCAGATGATATTTAACTGAAGTGAATTTAAAATGTCAAGAGTCTTGCAAACATGTCCGAGATATTTATCCATGACTTTGTGCTCATTATAAAATCTAGGCTAGACCTGAAGTGGTGACTCACTGCAGCTTTTTCCATTGGGGTATTTTCTAGAGTTAGATATTTTGCTGCAAATGCTCCGCTAGTTCTTCAAAGTTCTAGGCTGACATGTACTTTGTTAGCTCGTTGGAATCTCTTTTGAAGTGATATATTCACCAAGTGTATTCAAGAGGACAGTAAAACAACAATAACAATAGCAACAAAAAATCAGGCGTCTCTTCAGGGTATCTATTACACTTTTTAGAAAGCTTTCTTGTTTCTTTACTCGAGGTTCTTAAACCTAAAAAATTATAATGTGTGTCTTAGATATAATCATCAAGAAATTTGCAGTGATTGTACCAAAAGCTGGAGTAATACTATACATATTCAGAGGATTTCTGTATTTTTTTTTTTTTTTTTTTTTTGAGACAGAGTCTTGCTATGTTGCCCGGCGTCAGGCTGGAGTGCAACGGCGCGATCTCGGCTCATCGCAATCTCCGCCTCCTGGGTTCAAGCAATTCTCCTGCCTCAGCCTCCCGAGTAGCTGGGACTACAGGCGCACGCCACCACGCCTAGCTAATTTTTGTATTTTTTAGTAGAGACGAGGTTTCACCATGTTGGCCAGGATGGTCTGGATCTCTTGACCTCATGATCCGCCCGCCTTGGCCTCCCAAAGTGCTGGGATTACAGGCGTGAGCCACCGCGCCCAGCCAGGATTTCTCTTATTGAGAATAAACTGAGAATGTTCTAAAGAGCTCATCCCATGCACATAGAAGATTCTTTAACTTAGCTGGGAAAGACTTATAGAAACATGCCTCCCTGACTGACACATTTAAGGTATGAGATGGGATTGGCTGGAGGGCGGTTTTTCTGTTATGTTTTGCTCAACAATGTCTCAGATATATCTCATTCTTAAACAACTCAACTATTTGCACAGTTGGTATTTATTGAGGAAAAAATGATCCAGCATTTTGTTTGCTTCTTACTCGCTATTTCCTTGGGAAGACAAGACACAAACAATTTGGAAAATAATGAAAAATAGCGTAGCTGCCAAGGACTTTTTCAGAAGCAGAAAAAGAGGTCAGAATAGTCTGTAAGAGTTGGAAAAGGCTTCGGAAAGCATTGGGAGTTAGAGTTGGCCCCAAATGTTAAGTAGAATGTGAATAAGCTAGAAACTGGGAACCAAAAGTGAATCAAAGGGGAAAAGTAGCATGAACATTGACTATACAAATAATCACGCCTTGGATCGTGGAAGGACATGAAGAAATTGGCCTGAGTGAAGAGTCCAAACAGGTAGGATGAATAGAGTGGTGCCAGGTTGCAGGTCTTGAGGCTTGGGATAATTCTAGAATTTAGAACTGACATTGTAAGAGATAGGAAGGATTGTTGGTCCTTGAGCTATAAATTAACAGCCTGTAGTTATCAGCCTTACTGAGCTTTCATCCTCTTTCTGAGCCCCGAATAGTGAACTCAACTTTGAGTTGGAGAAAATTCGTTTTACCTTGTGGATGGAAGAGAGACGCAGCAAAGTACAACACAAAGGGAGGCAAACACAAAAGATACAGGGTTTTGGAGTAAGACAGGCATTGGCTCCTATTTCACTTTTAATATTTTCTAGTTGTGTCTCAGAAAAAAAGTTAAATTTTCCTATATCTCAATTCTCTTTAAAATGGAAATGGAAAACTTAGATTTTGGTGAGAATTTTTTAAATTATGCTAGATACCCAATTGTTTACAAGATAATAAAAAGAAGAAAAAGAAAAATTATTTTAAAATTAAATACCCAATGTAATCCGTGGACCCAAACACACAATAAATGGTAACTATTATAAAGACTGATCTCTTTTTCAAACATCTCTCTCTCACTCATGACTGGAGGTCTTCAGGATCTAACAGGATGACAGTATCCTTGTGTAGACTGATATTCTACTATTTTGAGTAACAGCACATAGAGCAAGACTATGCAACACAAAGACTCTTACAAAAAGCATTGAAGGGGTAGATAGAGACCCCTCCAAAATTTGTTTATAAGTTGGCCTAAGATGGGCCTTAAAAATAAATAGGATTGTGAAAAGAGATACTGTCAATTTCTTATCTCAAGATGATCTTCAATGTAAATCAGAAATTTATTTTTTCAATTGAACTCTGCTAGAAGTTGTCATATTGAGAAAATTAAAGAAAACCTTAATTTTCTCATCCAGTTGGAGTACAGTCTCTCACTGTGTCTTACCCTTGCATGGGAAAAGATTAGAGTCCATTCTTCATCTTCTTTTATAGGATTTTGTCATCAAAGTTTCTCAGTACTGGAAAGAATATGCAGGTAATTTACAGAATTACATCTCACCTGATTTTCCCCTACATTCTATCTCATAGGAATAAATTAAAATCTCTTTACTGTTATTAGCAGTGTGGCATCTGAATTGAGTCATTTCTCATCTGTAAAAATCTTATTTTTGAAATGATAATCTGAAGAATTAGTTTTTCTTGGATTCTACCACCTCTTTCTTTGTTTCAAAGTTTTCCAAATTGTGTTTAGGCATTGGAGGGTGGAAGATACTCACAGCAACTTTGCGTTGATTGTTGTGGATTCTCTCAGGTTTTCGTTTAAGCATTTCTTTGCTTCAAAACCTTGCCTGGGATGCAGCATACAAATGCTAACATATCACTATAAAGTAATATAGTAAAATGTGTAAAGCCTATGGTTGGAATATAATCACAACTAGAAATATTTAAATATTTCTTTTTGTGAGCTACAGAACTGTTTGCCCCTCAAGATTAAGATTAATTGGCAGGTCCATTTGTTTAACAAATAGATTGAATTGTGGGCAATATCAAATTATATTTAGAAGTAATAAAGATTGGATTACAGTTAGATTTCATTCTTAAAAGTTCCTATTAATGACCCCCTCTGGCTTATTTTCCCTAGAACTCAATTGACAAATTATAAACATATTCAATAAAAACTCATATATTATTTTTTCCTTTTTTTCTTCAACTTTTAAGTTCTGGGGTACATGTACAGGATGTACAGGTTTGTTATATAGGTAAACGTGTGCCACGGTGGTTTGCTGCACAGATCATCCCATTACCTAGGTATTAAGCCCAGCAGGCGTTAGCTACTTTTCCTGACGCATTCCCTCCTCCTACTCCCATCCTCCAACAGGCCCCAGTGTGTATTGTTTCCCTCCATGTGTCCACGTGTTCTCATCATTCAGCTCCCACCTATAAGTGAGAACATGCAGTGTTTGGTTTTCTGTTCCTGTGTTAGTTTGCTGAGGATAATGGCTTCTAGCTCCATCCATGTCCCTGCAAAAGACATGGTCTTGTTCCTTTTATGGCTGCATATTATTCCATAACATATATGTGCCACATTTTCTTTAACCAGTCTATCATTGATGGGCATCTCAGTTGATTCCATGTCTTTGCTATTGTGAATAGTGCTGCAGTGAACATATGCATACATGTATCTTTATAATAGAATGATTCATATTCCTTTGGGTATATACTCAGTAATGGGTCAAGTGGTATTTCTGCTTCTGGACCTTTGAGGAATTGCTATACTATCTTCCACACTGGGTTAAACTAATTTACACTTCCACCAACAGTGTAAAAGTGTTCTTTTTTCTCTGAAACATCACCAGCATCTGTTGTTTCTGGACCTCTTAATAATTGCCATTCTGACTGGCATGAGGTGGTATCTCATTGTCGTTTTGATTTGCATTTCACTAATGATCAGTGATGTTCGGGTTTTTTTCATGTTTCATGGCCACTGTTTTGTCTTCTTTTGAGAAGTGTCTTTTCCATGTCCTTTGTCCACTTTTTAAAGGGGTTGTTTGGGCTTTTTTCCTTGTAAATTTAAATGTCCTCTAGACTCTGGATATTAAACCTTTGTCAGATAGATTGCAAAAATTTTCTCCCATTCTGTAGGTTGTCTGTTCACTCTGTTGATAGTTTCCTTTGCTATGCAGAAGCTCTTAAGTTTAATTAGACCCCATTTGTCAATTTTTGCTTCTGTTGCAGTTGCTTTTGGTTTTTCTTAGAGAATCTTTGCCCATGCCTATGTCCTAAATGGTATTGCCTAGATTTTCTTCTAGTTTTTTTTATAGTTTAGGGTTTCATTTAAGTCTTTAATCCATCTAGAGGTAATTTTCGTATAAGGTGCAAGGAAAGGATCTGGTTTCAATTTTCTGCATATGGCTAGCCAGTTCCCCCAGCACCATTTATGAAATAGAGAATCATTTTCCCATTGCTTGTTTTTGTCAGGTTTGTAGAAGATCTGATGGATGTAGGTATGCAGTCTTATTTCTGAATTCTCTATTTTGTTCATTGGTCTGCCTGTTTGTTTTTGTACCAGTGCTAAACTCATGTATTCTGTTAAAGTACATATATTTTGATTTATCTTACATTTGTGAGGGCTTAACTCTCATTTTTTATAAAACTTTCTTCTATCTGTATTTTTTTTCTTCTATGCCTGTATTAGTCTGTTCTCCCACTGCTAATAAAGACATACTCAGGACTGGGTAATAAATAAAAAATAGAAGTTTAATTGACTCACAGTTTCGCATGGCTGGGGAGACCTCACAATCATGGCAGAAGGCAAATAAGCAAAGTCACTTCTTACATGGTGGCAGGCAAAAGAGCATGTTCAGGAGAACTGTCCTTTATATAACCATCAGATCTTATGAGGCTTATTCGCTATCACCTGAACAGCACAGGAAAGACCTTTCCTATGAATCAATACCTCCCACTAGTTCCCTCCTATGACACGTGGAAATTATGCGAGCTACATTTCAAGATGAGATTTGGGTCAACACACGGCCAAACTGTATCAGTGCCCTTGTTTCACAATACAAATATCAGATGAACTAAGTTCTAAGAACATAATACTATAGAATCATATATTTAATGTCAAAAAATTTCCTATATGGAAAAGTTGAGATTAAGACAGTTTAAGATGTATACTAGAAACATTACTCATTGCAAAACCGAATAGAGACGCCAATACTTTTGAATACCATGAGATGCAGTGGAATTTCCCATTTCATTGTGATGTCTTCCCTAGGTGAGGCAACTGAGAAAAGATATATTGTCAGTCTGTAGAAAAAACATTTTATGTTTGGCCTTGGAGGATATTATAGGATGTGAGGATCCCTCTACTCCCAAATATTTGCATTATAATGTATTTTTTTGTCTGGAATTATACTAGTTACGATTAGTTCCTTGAAGCATTGTGTAGCATATGAAAGTTGCTTTTAAAATACCAATATTTTCTTAAATCCTTAGCACCTCAGCAAGAATTATCTCATTTTGTTTGGTTGCTGACCTGAGAAATACTGTAAAGAAGTGAACATTTGTGTTAGAGGGAGGAAATATGCAAGAGGTCATTTCATATTAAAGAGGCACAATCTCCAATAGGAAGGCTGGAGTGTTGTGAATGTGCATGTGTGTGACTGTGGTAGTGGTAATGGTACACTACGGGGAACACTGGGGAGAGTATTTAGGTATTAAAAAAACATGGAGAGGAGGGCTGGAGTTCACATAAATGTAGTGTATTTGTTGGACACCTAGGTTAGGTGAGAGCTATAGGGAAAAAGAGTATGAAAAAGATTTTATAATTGTTACTGAGAGAAAGAATGTGCAGAGCACTATTTTAAATAGCTAGCAATATATAGTTTAATTGTTGGCATGTAAAACAAATATTCTGAATTCTACCTATTAATTTTTTCCAGTTTAAAAATATATCTTAAAGCCAGAATTCTGTGATATTACAAAAACATAACTGTGTAAATGTGAACACAAACATAATAGGGGACAGAGAGTTTCTGAGAACATTCCCAGATCAATGCCAGTGATTATATCTCCCATTAGATAACATAAGACTGGCACCAGATAATATAAGGTGATATAATGAGAGTAAAGTGAAGAGTAAATCAGAAAGAACTGGAAAAAATTTATTCAAGAACTTTAAGGAATTTTATATGCCTGTACAAACCTGGATTTGGCAGCTGATGGAGTCTCTTTTCCAAGAGAGGTATGGCAGACTTAACTAATAAACCCTGAGAATTTACCTTGGGCTTCAAGTCCCCTCGGTCATTAACTCACAGTTGTTGTGTGGGATCCAAGTGCTACACTGTGGAAGACATTTGTTCTTGACCTGAGATGAGATGAAATTTGCATTTCATTGAATGGAATGAGAGGGACCTATAATTGAAGGAAAAAAGGGTGGGAGAGGATATAAAAGAGAGTAAAAGTAAACTATATGTAGAAACGGAAGGAACATGGTGACATTGTATTAATATTTATTATACACAATGTATATTAATATAAAGAAATGGAAAGAAAATGCATACTAAGAGTCTGTTAAATGCATTTGAACAATTTTGAAGGGCTCAGATTTGGGCACATTTCTATAGCTATTATTAACTAAGAATGAACTAATATAATGAATATCTGCTGCAGCTAATCTTTTTTTTTAAAGTTTCCTCAGGCCCCTCTACCTCACTTATCAACACAAAAAGTTTTCTTTAAGTAGAATGAAAACTATTGACTTAATATGTTTTCCATGAAAATAAATGATTGTTTATAAGGGCAAGACCATTTTGAGCTGGTACATTTCTAAAGTTGAATAAACTTCCATTATCTCATCCCACTCGCATTCCTTGCAAGAATGACATTTAAAATTTTCTTCCATATGCACCATTAATTTCAAATATACCTTCTTAGATATTTCAAGTTTCCTAATATATGGAACTATAGACACCTTTACTAGATTCTATCTTATTTACCTCATTTATTTTGTATGACTAAGTTGGAATTTGCTGTTGAGACCTCAATCTCAGAAAACAATATTTTATTACTTGCAGGTACATAAACCTTTAATGATTTCACTATTGTTAGACCCTATTGGGTCACAGTAATTGAAATTCTCTGTGCTTAGTGCCTCAGCATTTGCAAGTAACTTTATCAGCATAAATACTGTATTTCATTGCCTACTCATCCTAAATAAATAGCTATACTTTTGATAAAGTTATTGCTAGAATTTGAATAGTGACTCAAACTTTGGCCAGTCCGTGCAACTTTATTATCTAGAGACTCTCATTTCAAAGGCAATTGGATTGCTGTGTTCTGAAGAACTATGTATTTGATAGAGCAAATCTACATACTTTCTGTCTTCCTGATGAAGCAAAGGCATTGGTACAAGCCCCAGGTTCTACAGAAATTATGGGCTTCTAAAGGTACCATTCACTTTTCGGCCTTTGAGTGACCTTGGGTGAGGTGCTGGAACTCCCATGCTGAGTTGATTCATTGGTAAGCAGGTTTAATAACCCCTACCTTGCAGCACTGATGTGGTATTAGAATACAAAGCCATAAAAATGGCCTTACACATACATAGTTCAAACTCAATCAAAGCATAGCAATTGTGGTTTGTAAGGACATAAAGTCATAGCTCTAGATTTCAAGTAGAAATCCTTTGAAATGACCCATAGAGGATAAGAGTAATACCATGTATACTGGTGATTAAGGGTTTGAGAAAGGACATTTTACAACATCCTTAAACTGTTTTTCCCATTTCTTCCTTCCTCACTTCTACCCTCTTGAATCTAGAGAATATTTCTTCAATATCTTTTATCTAGTAGCTCTGTACAGCTCTACATCACCGAATTATATCAGTTTTTTTAAATCTTTACAAAAAGCGATTTTAATTTGATATTTCCTTATCTGATTTTTTAATTTAAAATTTTTCTTTCTCATTTTTTCCTTAAATCTACATTTTCCTTAGTTTGTGGATTAAAGTCTGGACATAGTCTTTAGGTAAGGGTCTAATTAATGCTAGCTATAGCAGAATACTTTTTTGGTTCCTCTATATTATGCTTTATCCAAATGATGTGTTTATTTATTTTTTAAAGAGCTCAATATTGCATATATAATGAATATAATTTTATGCTCAATGTATATAAATCACACAATTCCCATTTAGCATTTGTGTGATAGGCATATTTCCTAAATATAAAAGTGACCATAACCAGTGTCTAGCTAATATCATGAAGTATCCAACAACTCAGCACAACTAAATGATGTCCTAAGGAAGTTCTCGGTAAGTAATCTGATGCTCTGCACCATGTATACACTTGTAGGAATCCATAGAAACCAAGTAAAATGACATCAGGGGCACATGCAGATAATTGCTCTATGTTATCCTTTGTGCTAATTTATGTATGATTTATAAGTGTGAGACAGTTTACTGTATATTTCTAAAATACCAAAATCAGGTTTAGGAAGAACTGTAATAAATGCTCAGTAAGACAGCTTACTGTATATTTCTAAAATATCAAAATCAGATTTACAAAGAACTGTAATAGATGCTCAGTAAATATTTGTTCAATAAATAAATGATTGAACAATTCCATCAATGATTCAGTGAACAATAAATGATTGAATGCTTTGAATAAAGTATTATTGTCTTTCTCTTATAAATCAGTGTGAAAAAGCTACTGCAGTGAGACACTAAAAACTATCACTTTATTAACTAAGAAAATGGGACATGGATTTATTTGAAAGAAAAAAATATCATGAAGCATTTTTTACATATCATTGCTCAGAATTTGGCCACGTCTTATTTTTTTTTTTTTTTGCCCTGAAGCTCTGTCTGACATCATTGACCTATTATACTATTCCTCACTTATTGATCTGAAGTGTGCAAAATAGTGGGTCTTGTAGTAAAACTAAAGTATTAAGTAGTTCATTAAATTTTCTTACTCCTTTTGCTATATTCTAATCTTAGCATCATTTTAATACATATCTTTAAGTGTTAATAGTTCATTAAAAGAGTGTTGATCTCTGCAACATCCTCTACAAAGCTATTAAATATTATCACCTACATTTGTTTGTAGATTTACCTTTTATGTCAGAAGTAATTATATGACTCCTTAGCTTGCATGTTCCTTGTTAGAGAGTTCAAACTCATTATAAGTACAGTATTTTTTCTGTAAACTAGACCACAGAGTTCAAATGGTTTCTGCCTGATGCCAAATTAAGTAACTTTATATTCATTTTACTTTATTTAATGGTTTATTTCCATCATAGCATTAACAATTTCTGTAACTGTGATTTCTATCTATTTGTTCTATTTATACCTCACTAGAAAACAAACTACAAGGAAGCAGAGCTATTTCTCCACGGAGGTTCAAGCATTCACTAAAAACTATACATAGCTTTTTCAGTGATAGAGCTATTCGAGTAGTTAAGAGTTTAGAACTATTCTGATAGTTAGAACTATTCTAATAGTTAGAGCTTAAAAGCAATTTAATAGGTAAATCAATGAAAGTGTTTAAACTGGACCATTCACATTCCAAATAATGCACTTTGATTTGGCTGCTTTATCCTTATTGTTGTAAGCATTTTAGTATTGAAAACTCATTAATTTTGTAATGAAGAACGAAGACATGGACTACATCTATCTTATATATGACAAAGTACTTAAAGGAGTGCTTGATGTGTTCTGAACTAACTAAATAGTGTTTGTTATACCCAATGTGCAAACACCCTGTTGAAACCAGGTGTTCTCAAAGTATTTGTCTGCTATATTAGGCCAAAGAAGTTGATTTACTACTGTCAACAGTTGCTTAGGATAATACAGATCAATTAGTAACTGGTTATTTTAATTCACTTACTTTTATTCAGTGTAGTCAGAAGTCACATTCAGTTTTGTGTACATATTTTGATTACTTGATTATAAATTAAAGCAAATTAAAAGGAGGACAGAGATCTTTGCTTTTAGTCCTGTTCTATCCTGGGCTCTCCTCTCCATCAGTGATTAGTAAATTAACATTTTCCAATGTGATTTTTTTTCTTGATCTGCCAAAAACATGCCAAGATGCACTATAAAAGATACTTACAAATTAAAATGCCTATGACCTCTTTACTCAACATGCCTCTTTTCATCTTCATTGCCACCGTCTCAGCCACCATATTGTAACTTGGCTAAATTTTGTTCCTGATACACAATGCATCATCCAGCACTTCAAAATAGTCTCATCAACTATTTGGGAAAACTAGTTAAGTAATTGGTTAGTAAACTTTTTTTTAACTTTATTATATTGAACTGCTGAATCTCTTTCATTTCCTGTCTGATATGATTTGGCTGTGTCGCCACCCAAATATCATCTTGAATTATAATGCCCATAATCCCCATGTGTTTTAGGGCATTTCCAAGACCAGGATTTGTAGAAATCTGTAAGCATTTATGACTGTTAAATAAGAGTCAATTAAGTCAGACTCTAATATTACTAACCCTGTGTTTTAAATGAATGTCAAGAAATTGTTGATCTTGGGGAAATAAATCATACATAAAAGTGCACTAAAAACAAAATCTTTAGATGTTTAAATACATCAACTGCTTTTAGTGATAAAATATGTTTGGATCAATATCCCTGGATGTCAGTATATAATAAAGGTTGAAGAAATCTATTGAACTGGTAAAAGTACACACAAATCAAAGCCTTTTTAAAGTCATTGAGGACAGTGTTTTAAATGTGTAGTAGATGTTGTATACTGCAGCTGCTCTAATCTACATTTTCTTCTGTCACCAATCACCGTATTTCTTAAAGGTGGCTATAAGACACGTTATCACTCCTAGAGGAACTACACACACACTCACTCACACACACACACACACATACATGCACTGTATATAGTTTTCTGTATAAAGTTTAAATATAATCCATAATGCACTTGTTTTACATATTGTCCTTTATGTTATTGCATTAAAATTGGCTAAATCATATGAAAACTTAAAAATGAAAACTCATGCCCCAGTTCCAAAATCTGGACCTATTATAAGCTCTTCCAGGTCAAAGACTGATTCATATACATTTTGGTGTGGTGATCTACACCTACTACATTGTCTGGCACTAAATGGATGCTCAGTGGTTAGCAGGGATTTCATTTGTGCAGCAAAAGAGGGCACACATATTATTCAACACTTTATCTTGTTCTCTAGAATAGTTTTATCCACATTTTCAATGATAAAATCTAGTTTTTTAAGAGTGATAAATTTCTTTTTATGAGAGTTATACAAATATCCAATTGATTAGATTAAAAACATAATGACAATTTAAGAATGCCTTTAAGTGTACTATCATTGTATTAATCACAACTATATCTACATTTATTTAAAGATAAAGAAGCACACACATACACATATATGAGAAATTCACTATACAGGCAATGATTGATGAAATACTGATCTTCATGAGGTGGAGACTTCCAAAAGACTAAATTGCACTCAGATCATGAGTGTCCATTGATAAAAATTGTTTGGATTTTGGCCACCA
Source organism: Cacajao melanocephalus (assembly GCA_963573385.1). Lineage (NCBI taxonomy): Eukaryota > Metazoa > Chordata > Mammalia > Primates > Pitheciidae > Cacajao > Cacajao melanocephalus. The sequence goes on along the minus strand of CAUYLG010053587.1, from coordinate 22,483 downwards.
TTAATTAGGGTTCTGAAAACCAGCTAGAGATGGAATCAATGGATTTTGGAATGAGGAGTTGGGGAAGGGGAAAAATACTTTATCCAAACACTCTTAGGTCGGCTGTGCATTACTCATATGCACAGCTATGGGTGCATACATGAAGCTAAACCAACATGAGAATAACAATGAACAAACTGAGCAAAATTCTATTTATGTTATGAAAAATGACCTTTTGTACTTTAATATCTGGTGTTTTAAATAAGAGTGATCTAACATATGAACTTGTAAACCGGGGACTGTTCCTTGAAATACAAAGAATGTGAAACTCTATCTTGAGGAAATTCAAAGACATTTTTATTGCATGTAAAGGCAGATAGCTTTATTTAGGGTATACTACTTTATTTATAAGCATGTAAAGTAAAACCTGTTGTATTTTTTTAAAGCCTTATATTGAAGGTAAGACCTTGTGTTTTGTTTCATCTTTTAAACTTTTGTATAGTATGGAATCCTTCCATAGTTTAACCTAGAACTGAATACCATCTTCAGATAGAAGTTTTACTGAACATACAGACATGAATGTGTTTTGAGGGAAAATGTTCTCTGACTTTTTAAGTATGAAATGATTTCCTAAGCTAATTCTTAAGGCTTATATACTATAAGACTTTTCTTGAGAGGGCATATTAGAACTGTAATACTTGAATATGCAGAATGTAGTATTTGATTCAAATACAATTGATTTCTGCTGAGTCTGTGGGAGACATTCAGCATCACAACAAAACCCAAAAAAATCTCACAAATCTACATATGTAATTTGACACTTCTGATTCACAGCAGGCAGGGATAATGGTGGAATAGAGGTAATGGAAGTCAAAATAAAAGTACCTAAGTGTAGTATTTGCATAATGAGTTTGGAAATGACACTACATTTTCTACATGTAGTAGAAGTGAATTAAATGAAATGTTGAGGTAACAGCAATAGATCATATTTCACTGTATGCTGCAAACATTAAGCAATTTGAAAGGTTAATGAACAAAGCAGTGGCTCTCTATAAGGGTCTCCAGAAAATATTAGCAAACAACAAAATGAAACTGCCTGGAGTATGATAAAAGATCTATAGGGCCCTGTTTCTTTCTTTTCCCAGTGATCTGTGGATGAAACAATAGCAACTTCAACATAAGGCATGTGTTAAGAATTACTAACTTGATGGATTAATTGCTTTCAAGCTTGTCTCAAGCCAGCCATTCCTTCTAACTTTTCATTAATCCTCGAGAAATGCTTTTCATTACACTTCTTTTTGCCAAAATCATGCTAGAGTAACAATATCATAAATATTTTTATGACTTAAAAATTTTTATTATTAAACAAATTAGATACAGGACCAAAAAACTGTTTCCAAGCATAAAGCTGTTAGTTAATGTAATTATAGGTTGGAAATATTTCTTTCACTCTCCCCCAAAGAGGTCAGCCATCTTCTGTTTCTTTCCGAAAATATAATTTACTTCCTTGCCATTACATCTTTACAAGAAGTAAAGTTTGTTCAATGTGTGTTTGATATGGACCCTAGATCAGTGCATCTCAAACTTTAATGTCCATACGAATCATCCTGGGATCTTGTTAAATGTGGATTCCGATTCAGTAGGTCTGGGGTTTCCAGACACTCCACATTTCTAATAAGCTCCCAGTTGATGCTGATGTTGCTGAGACGGGGAACACACTTGCAGCAGTTACCCTGAAGGCTTCAACAGGACCTGGTAAACATACTTGCGTACTAGTGCTCCACGGCATGGTAAGGGTAGAGAGAGGGAGGTTTAAGGTGGGTGCTGAGATGTTTGCCTAGAAACATTGAGAAGAGGAAGAGAGAGGGTAATCTGATACATATTCCACATGTACCCTTGGTTTAATGGGGTGAGAGGAAACGGTTCCTTACCCGTGAGGCACTCTGGGAACTGTGTTCCCTGCTGGGATACAGTGATGAGCTAAAGATATTCAACCCAATGCTCCTTGTGAAGCTTGAAGTATGGGGAAGACCCTTTGTCTTTTCTATCAGCAGCTGAAGGATGAGGTTAATAATAAGATGAAAATGACATATTCTTAGAATTAAATGACAGAGGTTTTAGTTTTCTTTTTCTTATGACTATTTCTGTGAAATGGGAAACTCAGTCTATCTGGGGCTAGTTTTCCCATGAATTTTTGAGAGAATTATAAGGGTCCCTAACACTTTCAAAATTACATCCTTGTAAAACTCTAAAGCACATGACTCTAAAGTAATACTTTTTTATTTCTAACACCAAACTTTTTTTTATTCTGCAATTTAAATTAGTCACCTTGAAAAATTCACTACACCAAATATATTAGGAACTGTGCTTTTGGAATTTCCTGCAGAGCCAGTGACATTATTTTATTATTCCTATTTAACTGACATAAAGGTGAATTAACCTTTCAAACAGAGGAAAATCAGACAAGTTTGAGAAGTTGTAAAATCTTTGAGACTAGGTCCCATATCTACTTTATAATCATATTTTCCATAGCAGAATTTCTTCAACTTTTGTTAATCAGCATCTCCTGCACGTGCATGCTGAACATACATACTTCTGGGATCAACTCTACCCTTACAAAATAAGAGTCTCCATGAGAATTCTGTGGGTTTTTTTGTTTTGTGTTTTGTTTTTACAAAGGTGAATCTAGTGGTCAGGGAAATTTAGGTAAATTATGCTACATACAGCATTTCATACAGTGTTTGGTACAGAGAAGTTGTTCAGCTGTTGACTGAACACCAGAATGAAGAATTAATAACCAAAACCTGTCACCTAAGTGGTAAATTGCCATTTCTGCATCTGTAAACAGAATGGATTAGTTACCTTTAGAACCTAAGACTTGTATTTTTTTTTTTTTTTGTTAATGACATGACTAATTGAGATAGGATCTCACTCTGTCTTCCAGGCTGGAGTGCAGTGGCAGTTAAGGCTCACTGCAGCCTTGACCTCCCAGGCTCAAATGATCCTTCAACCTAAGCCTCCCAAGTACCTGGGACTACAAGCATGTGCCACAATGTCCAACTATTTTTTTTTAATATTTTTATAGAGATGGTGTTCACCTGTTGTCCCGGCTGGTCTTAAAATCCTGGGACCAGGTGATCTGCCTCAGCCTCCCAAAGTGCAAGTGCTGAGATTCAAGACGTGAGTTACTGCTCCTGGCCACAAGAGTATTTTTTTTGTTTTTTTTTTTTTTGTTTTTGTTTTTGTTTTTTCTGTGCTCATATCTCAAATCTTTTTTATCCAGGTTAAGGGTCATAAATGAATCCTTCTCCACCACAGGACTTTAGGTTCCATGAAGAGAAAGACTGTTATATACTGTTGTATCCCTAGTATCCCAAATAGCAACTGCACATAAATATTTATTGACTTGAACTCAACTGCAGTGCACAGATTTGATGACAGTCTGGTTAGTTTAACTGTAAATAGTTTTGTGGTCATCACTTAAAATGCCTCCACTTAAGGATTTATTCAACCCAGAACAACTGAGTGTAATTTTCAGATACCCAGAAATTAACTGCATTTTCCCCTCAAAGAGCAACCCTGAGCTCAGAGCTATGAAATTCTCTGACCTAACACCTCTGTAAGCACTTATCAATCATGTGGTCCCTATCCTATGTGCCTAATGGCAGTTTGTGTGCTGCAATATTCCTCTCTAATGTGTTATGAAAATCCACCTGTCAGAACACTCCATAGTGCTCTCTGTTCCCACAGAGAGATTGATTCTGTTTCCCTTGAAGCTCTGCTCTGGTCTTCTGCTTTCCAAGCAACTTTTCCCTTGTTTATTCGTTCTCTTTCCTCCTTCCTTCCTTCCTCCCCACTCCTCCCCATTCCTCTGTTTTTTGCTTTTTCTCTCTCCCTTCTCCCATCATTCTTCTTCCCAGGTTTTTCCTCTTCATTTTTTCCCCTTCCAAAACCATGATCAGGGGGATGGGTACATAGCAGGTAAGAAGAGTGCATCCTATTTTGGCTTATCCACCTGCTTAATCCTCAGACATGAGCATTAAAGGCGTTGCAGGATCAGCTGGACTATGCAGGCGAGGCCATGCCCACATGCTGTACCATTGTCTGCAAAGTTTGCTTGAAGAAAGGAAAATGCTCAAAGTTGGAAAGGCCACAGTGAACAGTAGAAACTCACCCAAAATGGGCTGGAATATTGGAGAGCATCTTGAGTCAAGGACACTATTGGTAAAGAGAGATAGAAGGAAATTCATATCAATGCTGGGAAGAGAAAAATCTGGGGTGAAGAAAGCTGCTTTTTAAAAAGCCTCGAAGTTGAGCAAAATATGATCTATAAACACTAAATGCAAAAGAAGCAACACCAGCTAACACGGATTTGATAACAACAGCGTTGATTTGGATCTGATTGAGCTAAAAAAAGCTATGAAATCTGTATACTATTTAAAAAAGGTGTTTAGTGGCCAAATACGAAAATAAGTTTGGATGTTTTCTTCCTACTAAATGACTACCGAATTATTTAAGAACAGCATTACTTTCATGAGAAGTTAGGAGAAAAAAGTTTTTTGAGAAAAGATTTGGTTAAGCCCTGGGAGCAGATCTGGGTCCAATTCCAACTTTGTTTATTTACTAACTTAAAACAACCAAGCCTTAGTTTCCAGAAGAGAAAAAATTATTGTGCATATACTGTAGGGCTGCTGTGAACAGTAACTGATTCAATATTTGTACATCTGGAATAACATTTTGATGAATTAGCTGATACATTTCCAGGGAAAATTTAGCACAATGTGAAACTAAAAGTGTAAATTCTTATTATTTTAGTACCTAATAGATATGAAGGAATATCTACTGTGTCGGATCTTTATGTCATAGAGGCTGAATACCCTGGGATAGGAGAGAAGATGGCAAGGTGGAAAGGGGAGTACTGATGGGAATGAGAAAGAAAACCTGAGAAAATTTAGGACGGAGGACACACTCTGCCTTGCCCTTCATCGGGAAATATAGTTCTCCCAGATATGCTTGGTAATCTCAGATTATAAAGAATAGCAACATGTTGTAAGAGTAGCAGAGTAGAAAGCATTGAATGCTATGTAAGAGGATATTGAGGCCAACAAACTCCCACCTCTGCATGGTACAGGAGCAGCTGACTATTTCCCAGTTGTAATCAGCATTGGAGTAGAAGGGATGCTGGGAGTTCTAGATTTGGAGGGTGATTGCAGTGCAGGTCGAGAATGCAACAGTAGGTGCAAGGGAATCAAGTAAGACCAAAAAACGCTAGTGAAAAATCACAGTCCCAATCAGATGAGACAATGAAGACCTCAGGAGAGGTTAACCTAGATAGAAAACAGCTGAAGACAAAATATTTTCTTTGCCCAAAGACTGGATACTGCATAAGTATCTCCAGCTGCCCCGCAATGCCTGCCACAATATGAATAAAACTGAAGGGAGAGTGGAAAAAGCCCTGAATGGACTTAGTTCATCCAGCGATTAGGATTCTGTCTCTGTCACCAGTGGAATCAATTTTGAAATAAAAGGTCAATCATAGAAAAAAATAGTTACATTTCTAGCTCACTAAATTTATAGTCAGTAAAGGGCTGAGCCCTATGGCTGGCAAAGAAAATTAGATCTATAAAAGATAGCTTGTATTATTATCAAGAAGGAGAATTCATGAGGTGGAAAGAATGGGAGGTTTAAAAAGATTGAAAAGCTTGTGCTTGGTACCAAGAAGGGTCTCGATCAATATTTGTTAAAAAAAAAAAATCACAGATTAAAGCCAGAGGCAAGGTGGTTGGAGCATAACATTATTGTGGCAGGAGAACACCCTAATTTTCTTTTGTTCCTCATAACACCTAGCACAGTGTTGGATCCATTGTTTTGCTTCCTACATATTTGTTAAAATAATAAAAATTGATGAAGTACACTATTGGTGATATTGGAGTAGGAGAAAAGGGTGATACATGGACTAGAGCCTTCAGAGGGAGACTTATATTTATCTGTGAAGATCAAGTCAGCCAACAAGGCTTCAGAAGTGATGATTCAAAGAAAGGTAGATGGTGAGCATGTTCATATTAAGCAGATTGTATTTGTAGTAAATTGAGAGGATGGAGATATAAAATACGATAGAAGAAAACCCCTAAAAAATATCAATTTGCATTTGAAAAAATAATCTATATCATAGTACTATAATATTTCTCTGGAAAAATGAGAGATTTTTTCCAGCTATACCAGACACAAGATGTGTGAGAGGTAACACCTCAATCTTCTTAAAATTTTATTTATAATTGACAAATAATAATTGTATATATTTTATATTTACAGGGTACAATGTAATATTTTGATGTTTACATAGTTGAATGATTAAATCAAGCTGAAATCTATCCTCGCTGAGATTGTATAGCATGAGTACTTGGGTGCTAGGCAGTGAATGAGCGTTTTCAGTCATCCTAGTATGTTGCATTACATTGGAATTATTTTGTTGTTGTTGTTTAACTTTTTGTTTCATAATTTCTAAAATATTTGAATTAGTAATTACTCCTAGCTCAGAAGTCAAAAAATATAATAATAAAAATGGTGAAAATCTTCCACCCACTCCCTATCCTCTGTCCCTTCAGTTTCAAGCAATCCCTCAATACGTAAGTAATAATTATTAGGTTCTTGATACTTTGTATGTATCTATAGCAAAAATAACTATATTGTCTTAACCCCACTTCTTTTTTCCCAAGACTGCTTCATATACACAGTTTTCAGTACCTTCATTTCTTTCTTTCATTTAACAATATGTTTTGAAGTTATACATAAAACTTGGGGATGTCATAATTTACCTAGTCTACTAATGCTGGACATTTATGTTAATTTTCATCTTTGCAATTATTAATGCAGAAGTGAATAACGTATGTTTGTCAGTCTCACACATGCTAGTGTTTATAGCATAAGTTCTCAATTTTTTTACCCAGGAATTATCAGGTAAAGAGTTATACACTTATTTTGATAATGCAGTCTTCCCTTAGTATTCATGGTTTCAGGACCCCTACAGATACCAAAATCTGTGGGGATGCTCAAGTCTCTTATATAAAATGGTGTGGTATGTATTTGCATATAACGTACTCACATTATCCATTTATATACTTTAAATCATCTCTAGATTACTTATAATATCTAATACAAGGGAAATGCTATGTAAATAATTATACCATATTTCTTTTTAAATTTGTATTACTTTTATTATGTTTTTTTCCCAAATATTTTCAATTGGCATTGGTTGAATCTACAGATGCAGAACCCACAGATGCTGAAGACTGACTGTATCCCCAAAGTACCCTTCATAAGATTTGTTTCTTTGGATTCACGTTAAACTTCATCACCAAGAGTAGATTTTCTTTGAGAAAGTCCTCATCTATGTTAGGCCATCATTGCACTGCTACGATAAAATAACTGAGGCTGGGTGATTTAAGAAGAAAAGCTTAATTGGCCCACAGTTCTACGAGTTTTACAGAAAGCATGGTGCTGGTATCTGCTTCTGGGGAGGCCCCAGAAAGCTTACAATCACGGTGGAAAATGAAGCAGGAGCAGGCACATCACAGGGTAAAAGCAGGAGCAAGAGAGAGAGAGAGAGAAACAGGGGAGCAGGGGAGGTGCTCACACTTTTAAACAACCAGGTCTCTCCAGAACTCACTATCACAAGAACAGTACCAAGCCATGAAGCATTCGCCTCTGTGACCTAAACACCTCCCACCAGCCTACCTCCAACATTGGGGATTACATTTTAACATGAGATTTGGAGAGGGTATGGATTCAAACTATAACAATATCTAAATGTGACAACACTAGAAAGTTCAAATAAAGGAGTCACTGATGAAAGTTTTTCTAAGATTTTAAATGTTAAATATAATAAAAGGTCACTACTGATCTTTATAATTAAACATCACAACTGAACCCAAATTACTCAGAAATGTAATCACAGAATCAGTTGTGGTTTATTTTGTAACTCCACAGAGGGCCTGAAAGTTGAGTTAATCTTAGGGATTGGTATAGGGCTTGTCTTATTTGACAGGATGCTCTCAGTTTACTATGCACCTGAGAGTTATCAGTCTCTAAGATTCAGACATATCATACTTCTTACACTTTCTACAATGGTTCAACCCAAAATGTCACTGAAGAAAGAAGTTGGCATCAATGTTAATAATTCTCACCTTCAGTGGAAAGAAACCCTAAGGATCATCATATGTGGATACTTGAAGATATTTTAGTAGACTACAATTTTAACTTAAAGGTTTAAACTTATGCAAAAATATTTATGTGTTTTTATACACATATTTGTACATCAAATAATTTATCTGTAGGGCTTAGCAGCAGTCACACAAGAATCCTTAGAATATCAGCTCTAATGAGCTAATTGGGGTGTGCTTTAACATTTGAAGGAATTTTTGCTCACAGTACAAGATGCCAAGGGGGGCTTGGTGCAGCTGTAGAATTCTGAAGCAAGAAGAGGTGTAGGCTGAAGAAAAGAGCAAGATCATACCGTGGAGACAGAGAGGATAAAACTCTTATTGGGTGTCTGTCTGAGCACTGACACTCCAACAAAAACAGATGCATGGATAAATAAATGAGAGTTATAATTTTTAAAATCAATAGTTATTATAGAATATTGAAGATATTCCACTGTATCTAGTTTTCATTGTTGCTGTTGGAATATCAGTTATGATCTTTCTTCAAAAGTCACTTATTTTCTTCTAACTCTATTTTTAAATTTTATTTATAATTGATAAAATGATATTTGTACATACTTACGGGGTAAATGTGGTATTTTGTTAGATGCATAGATTGTGTAATGATCTAGTCAGGGTATTTCAGGTATCCATCACTTCAAATACTTATCATTTCTATGTGTTGGGTACACGTCAAGTTTTTTTTTCTAGCTATTTTGAAATATGCAATACATTATTGTTAATTGTAGTCATGCTACTTACTGTAGGACATTAGAACTTATTTATTCTATCTGTGTGTCTATACCCATTAATCAACCCCTCTACATCCCCCTCACCACACCGGGCAATACAAACACCATTCCAAGCCTCTGGTATCTATCATTCTACTCTCTATCTCTTTGAGATTAACTTTCTTAGCTCCCACATATGAGTGAGAACATTTGTTGTCTGTCTTTCTGTGCCTGGCTTATTTCACTTAAAATAATGACCTCCAGTTCCATCCCTGTTGCTGCAAATACATGATTTCATTTTCTTTTATAGCCAAGTGGTATTCCATTGTGTGTACACATTTTTCTTTATTTTTCCATTAATAGACACAGGTTGATTCCCTAATAAATATGAGAGTGCAGATATTCTTTGATACGCTGATTTCCTTTTCTTCGGATAAATATCTAATAGTGGATTGCTGGTTTGTTTTGTATTTCTAATTTTAGGTTGTCGTTGTTGTTGTCGTTGTTGTTGTTTTGAGAAATTCCCATACTGTTTTCCACGGTGGCTGTGCTAATTTACATTCCCAGCAACAATATATAAGAGTTCCTATGGCTGGGCGTGGTGGCTCACACCTGTAATCCCAGCACATTGGGAGGCTGAGGTAGGCAGATCACCTGAGGTCAGGAGTTTGAGACCAGACTGACCAGCGTGGAGAAACCCCTTCTCCACTAAAAATGCAAAATCAGCCGGGTGTGGTGGCACATGTCTGTAATCCTAGCTACTCAGGAGGCTGAGGCAGGAGAATCATTTGAACTTGGGAAGTGGAGGTTGCAGTGAGCCAAGATTGTGCCAATGCACTCCAGCCTGGGCAACAAGAGTGAAGCTCTATCTCAAAAAACAACAACAACAAAAAGAGTTCCTGTTTCTCTCATCCTCACGAGCATCTGTCACTTTTTGTCTTTTTGAAAATAGCCATTCTAAAGGGAATAAGAGGATATCTTATTATGGTTTTGATTTACATTTCTGTGATGATAAGTGATATTAAGCATTTTTTCATGTACCTGTTAGCTATGAGTATGTCTGCTTTTGAGAAATGTCTATTCAAGTCCTTTGCCCATTTTCTAAATGGTATTATTTGGGTTTTCTCTGTTGAGTTCCTTGTATTAATATATTCTAAATATTAGATCCTTATCTGGTGAGTAGTTTGCACATACTTTCTCCCATCCAACAGGTTAACTTTACTCTGTTGTTTCCTTTGCTCTGCAGAGGCTTTAATCCCATTTGTCTATGTTTGTTCTTGTTGCTTATGCTTTTGAGGTCTTAGCCATGAAATTTTCTCTTAGAACATTGTCCTGAAGTATTTCACCTGTTATTTCTGCTAGTATTTTTTTAGTTTTTGAGTTTTATCTGTAAGTCTTTTATCTGTCTTGAGTTGATTTTCTTGATATGAGAAATATGGGTTTAGTTTCATTCTTCTGTATTTGGGTATCTATTTTTTTTCAGTGCTATATAGGGAAGAGATTGTTATTTTCTCCAACATATATCTTTGGTGCTTTTGTGAAAAATCAGTTGGCTGTAAATATGTGGATTTGTTTAAGGTCTCCGCTACTCCATTAGTGTATCTGTTTTTATACCAATATCATGCTGTTTTTGTTACTATAGCCTTGCAATATATTTTGAAATCACATAATGTGATGTCTCCAGCTTTGTTCTTTTTGCTCAGGATTGCTTTTGCTGTTTGGGCTCTTTTTTGCTTCTTTTTAATAAATTTTAGAATTGTTTTATTTCAGTGAAAAATAACATTAGTATTTTGAGGGGGATTGCATTGAATCTAATGTTCCTTTTAATAGTGTGGTATTAATTCAGTTGATCCTTGAGAATGGGATGTCTTTCTGTTTGAGTCCTCTTCAATTTATTTCAACTGTGATTTCTGGTTTTTCTTACAGAGATCTTTCACCTGTTGGGTTAAATTCATTCTTCTTTTTTTTTTTTTTTTTTTTTTTTGCTGTTGTGAGAATTTGGTTCTTCATTTCTTTTGTGGCTATGTCATTTTTGGTGTACAGAAACTGATTTTTGTGTGTTGATTATCTTGCAACTTTACTGAATTTATAAAATCTAAGAGATTTGATAGGGTCTACAGATTTTTTGAAATATAAGATCATGTTATCTGCAAAGAGGGACAGTTTGACTTCCTCTTTTTCAACTGGGATTCCTTTTGTTTCTTTTTCATGCTTGATTGTTCTGGCTAAGACTTCCAGTACTATGTTTAATTGGAGTGGTAAAACTGGAATTTCTGAAGAATGAAGAATTTCTCATGTTCTAATTCTCAGAGGAAATATTTTCAGCTTTTACTCAGTCAAATGTCAGCTTGGGGTTTGTCCATATGTGGTGTTTGTTATGTTGAGATGTATTCCTTCTATACCTTGTTTGTTGACAGTTTTTTTCATGAGGAATCTTGGATTTTATCAAATGCATTTTCTTCATCTATTGAGGTGATCATACTGTTTTTGTCCTTCATTCTATTAATATGATGTGTTGTGTTTATTGGTTTGCATATGTTGAACTATGCTTGTAAACCTGGAATGAATCCCATTTGATTGTCATGTATTCTCTTTTTGATGTGCTGTTGAACGTGGTTTGCTAGTTTTTTGTTGAGGATTTCTGTGTCTACGTTCATCAAGGATATGGTCCTGCAGTTTTCTTTTTTTGTTGCATCCTTGCCTGTTTTTGTATTAGCATAATGTTGGTCTCATAGAATGAATCAGGGAGAAATCTTTCTTCTTCAATGTTTTAAGTAGTTTGAAGAGAATTGGTGCTAGTTCCACTTTGTAAGTTTGGTACAGTTTGGCAATGAAGCCATCCAGTCCTGGGCATTTCTTTGTGGAGAGACTTTCCATTACTAATTCAATCTCATTACTTTTTATTGGTTTGTTCAGATTTTTTATTTCTTTCTGATTCATTCTTGATAGGTTATATGTATCCAGAAACTAATTTACTTCCTCTAGATTTTCAAGTTTGTTAGTGTGTATAGTTGTTCATAAACCTATGCTGATTTTATTTTATTTCTGTGATATCACTTGTAATATCTCTTTTTTCATTTCTGGTTTTATTTATTTGAGTCTTATTTATTTATTTTTGATTAGTCTAGCTAATAATTATCAATGGTATTCTCTAAAAAAAAAAACCTTTTTCTAATCCTTTGTAATGCTTTTTCTCTCTTTTATTTAATTCTACTCTGATATTGTGACATCATTTTTCTGCTATGTTGGGGTTTGCTTTCTTTTCTATATCTTTGGTATGCCATTAGTTGTCAATTTATAATATTTCTACTTTTTAATGTACACATTTAGCATTAAAAACTTTTAGCACTGCTTTTGCTGTATCCTCGGGTTTTGATATGTTGTGTTTCCATTTTCATATGTTTCAAAACTGTTTGAAATTTTCATCTTAATTTCTTCATTGACCCAATGATTGATTGTTCAGGACTATGTTGTTTAATTTTTCAAAGTTTGTCTTGTTATTAATTTCTAGTTTTATTTCATTGTAGCCTGAGATGATACTTGATATTATTTTAAATTTAGAGAATAGAAAGCCCAGAAATAATGTACACACCTACAACCATTTGATCATCAACAAAGCTGACAAAAACAAACAATGGAGAAAGGACTCCCTATTCAATAAATGGTGCTGGGATAACCAGCTAGCCATATGCAGAAGATTACAGCTGAACCACTTTTTACACCATACACAAAAATCAACTCAAGATAGATTAAAGATTTAAATGTAAAACCTAAAACCATAAAAATTCTGGAGGATAACCTAAGCAATACCATTCTGGACATAGGACCTGGCAAAAATTTAATGATAAAAATTCCAAAAGCAATGGTAACAAAAGCAAAAATTGACAAATAGGACCTCATTAAACATAAGAGCTTCTGTACAGCAAAAGAAACTTTAAAACAGGGTAAACAGGCATCCTACAGAATGGGAGACAATTTTTCAAACTATGCATCTGACAAAGGGCTAATGTCCAGAATCTGTAAGGAACTTAAACAAATTTATAAGCAAAACCAAACAATCCCATAAAAAAGTGGGCAGAGGACATGAACAGACACTTTTTAAAAGAAGAACTACACATAGCAAAAGGGCATAAGAAGAAATGCTCAATATCACTACTCATTAGAGAAATTCAAATCAAAACCACAATGAGATACCATCTTGTGCCAGTCAGAATGACTACTGTTAAAAAGTCAAAAAAATAACAGATGCTGGTAAGGTTGCAGAGAAGAGAGAATGCTTATATGCTGTTGATGGGAGTATAAATTAGATCAGCTGTTGTGGAAAGCAGTGTGGCAATTTTTCAAAGAACTTAAAGCAAAATTACCATATGGCCCAGAAATTTCATTACTGGATATATACACAAAGGAATATAAATCATTCTACTGTAAGGAAACATGCATGCATGTATTCATCATAGCACTGTTCACAATAGCAAAAGGAATCAACCTAAATGCCCATCAAAGATAGATTAGATAGAGAAAATGTGGTACACATACACCATGGAATACTACACAGTCATGAAAAGGAATGAGATCATGTCAGATGGAGCTGGAGGCCATTATCCTAAGCAAACTAATGCAGGAACAGAAAACCAAATACCACTTATAAGTGAGAGCTAAACAATGAGAATAATACATGGAAACAGTGAAGGCAACAATAGACATTGGTACCTATTTGAGGGTGGAAGCTGGAAGGACGGAGAAAATCAGAAAAAATACCTATTGGGTACTATGCTTATTACCTGAATGTCAAAATAATCTTTACATCAACACCCCCATGACATGCACTTTGCCTATATAACAAACCTGCACATGTACCCCTGAACCTAAAATAAAAGCTAAAAAATTTTTTTTGGAGATGGGGTCTTGTTCAGTTGCCTAGACTAGAATACAATGATGCAATCCTAACAGACTACAGCCTCGAACTCCTGAGTTTGAGCCATCTTCCTGCCTCAGCCTTCTGAATTGATGGGAGTACAGGCATGTGCCACTATGCCCAGCTAATTATTATTATTATTTTTGTAGAGTCTCACTATTTTGCCCAGGTTGGTCTTGAACCCCTGAACTCAAGTGATCCTCTCACCTCAGCTTCCCAAAGTTCTGGGATTACAAGTACGAGCCACTATGCCTGGCCTGATACTTGATATGATTTTGACTTTTAAAAATTTATTGGCCCTTATTTTGTGCCCTAACATATGGTCTATTCTAGTGAATGTTCTATAGGTCGATGAGAGGAATGAGTATTCTATAGGCTGTTGGGTGAAATGTTTTGTAAATGTTCATTAGGTCCATTTGGTCTAAAGTGCAGTTTAAATCCAGTGATTTTTTGTTAATTTTTTGTCTAGGTCGTATCTGGGTGTTATTTTTTGGGTACAAATATATTTAGAATTGTTGTATTCTCCTGCTAAATTGATCCACATATCATTACATAATGTCTTTCTTTGTCTTTTTATGTGTTTTTTTATTTAAAGTCTGTTTTATCTGATATATGAATAGCTAGTCCTGCTAGTTTTGGATTTCTATTTGCATGGAATATTTTGATCTATCCTTTAACTTCCATCCTAGCTGTGTCTTTACAGGTGAGATGAGTTTCTTGTTGGTAGCATACAGTTGGGTCTTTTTATGTTTGTTCAGCTAATCTATGCCTTGTAAGTGGAAAGTTTGATCTGTTTACATTCAATGTTATTATTGATATCTGAGGGCTTATTCCTGTCATTTTATTAATTGATTTCTGGTTGTTTTGTATATCTTGTATCTTGTTTTATTTGCTTTTTCTCTGCAATTTTTTATTATTTTGCTTTTAAGTTTCTTTGTAGTAGTAACATTTGAATCATTTCTCTTCCTTGTGTGTTTACCAGTGAATTTTATACTTTCTTGCATTTTCATGATGGCTAATATTGTCTTTTTACTTCCAGGTATAGGGCTTTCTTGAGTATTTCTTGTAGTTTGGGTTTAGTGGTGATGAATTCCCTTGGCATTTGCTTGCTGGAGAAACACTTTATTTCTCCGTTATTTATAAAAGACAACTTTGCTGGGTATCATATCCTTGGATGGCAGATTTGTTGTTTTGTTTTTTCTTTCAGCACTTTGGTGATACCATCTCATTCTCTCCGGGACTATATGATTTCTGCTGAAAAAATGTACTGTTAATCTAATAGAGGTTTCTTTGTAAGTAACTAGATGCTTTTCTCTTGCTGTGTTTAGAATTCTATTTGTCTTTGGCTTTTGACAGTTTGACTAAGTTGCTGTGGAGACCTTTTAGAATTGTAGGTTTTGTGAATTCTTGAGATTCCTGTATCTGGATCTCTAAATCTCTTACTAGACTTGGCAAACTTACAGCTATTATTTTATTAAATAGGTTTTGATCCCTTTGGTTTTCTGTTTGCCTTCTGGGACCCTGATAATTTGAATATTCAATTACTTTAGGATGTTGCACATCTCACATAGACTTTGTACATGTCCTTTTTATTATTTTTCCTTTGTTTTTGTCTGACTGGGTTATTTCAAAATACCCAACTTCAAGTTTTGAAATTCCTTCTACCACTGGATCTAATCTATTGTTGAAGCATTTGAATGTACTTTATATTTCATTCAATAAATTTTTTACTTCCAATATTTCTCTTTGATTTTCTTTATGACACTGGTGCCCAACCTTCTTGGCACTAGGGACTGGTTTTGTGAAAGACAGTTTTTCCACAGACCAGTTATGGGGAGATAGTTTTTGGATGATTCAAGTGTATTACATTTATTGTGCACTTTATTTCTATTATTATTACATTGTAATATATAATGAAATAGTGATACAACTCATCATAATATAGAATCAGTGGGAGTCCTGAGCTTTTTTTCCTGCAACTAGATGGTCCCATCCTGAGGTGACAGAAGACAGTAATAGATTATGAAGCATTAGATTTTCATAAAATGTGTACAACCTAGTTCCCTTGTCTGCATAGTTTACAATAGGGTTTGCACTTCTATGAGAATCTAATGCCACTGCTGATCTGACAAGAGTCAGAGCTCAGGCAGCGAAGAGTGATAGGGAATAGCTGTAAATACAGATGAAGCTTTGCTTGCTTACTCACCGTTCACCTCCTGCTGTGCGGCCTGGTTCCTAACAGGCTGGTCTGTGGTCCAGAGGTTGGGGACCCCTGTTTTATTATGTCTATCTCCTTTGCAAATTTCTCATTCATATCCTGAGTTGCTTTCAGTGGCAGCAGCATTAGACAGGCAGCTGGGAAGTGTGCATTTTGCCCCCAGGTGTTGGCTGTAGGCAGCTTGTCCTCAGGACATTTGTAAACGTGCCGTGACCTCACTGCTGGGGGCTGTGGGATTGTTGCCTAGCTTGTACTTCAGTCCCAGAAGCAACACCCAGCCATAGCAGCAGAGGTTGTGGGTAGGGAAGTCTGTCCTCAGGGCATGTGAAAATATATAACAGCTCCACTGCTGGGGCCAGTGTGGTTGCTGCTAGTGGCTCTCATTTTGGCTCTGATGTCAGTAGCCAACAGCAGTGGCAGCTTCAAGAAGGTGATGTCAGTGGTTCTCTAGGGACATGGAGATGCAAAGGCTATTGGGCCCCAGTGCAGAATGCAGTCTACTGGCAGTCTGGCACTTAAAATGGTGCTATACTATAGTTGCTTAGTACTCAGGGAATGTATGATACCCAGTGTGAGCTCTATTTCTGGAGCAATACCACCATGCCATCTCTAAGCAGCTGCCTATGTTAATCTCAAGGCTCACAAGGATCTAGCTGTTCTCCTGTGGTTGGATTGCAGATGTCCCTGGTGGGGATGCAGACTGCTGGGGATTGCAGATTTACCCTTTCTCTGCATTGGGGACTTTTTCTTCATTCCAGGCTAAGTCCAGCTAAGCAGGCTGCCTTACTTCCCTCTTTCTTTCCTTAGGTGTTTCCTATTACTCCTGTGTTCAATTCATGTGTTCTGTCTTAGATGATGTTTTCAAAGTGTGATTATCTACTCTATTTTGGTTTGTCTTTGCGGAGGAGGTAAGTACCAAATGCCTGTGGTCAGCCATCTTGAAGTTCTTCCCTAGCTGAATGTTACAATTTGTATTTAAACAGATGTAGTAAAATCTGTTTTAGTTACTGTAACATTTCAATAATGATGTTTTTCCTTTTTTAAATAACTTGTATTTTTCCCCTGAATATGTGAGTGCTCTCTAAGATAATTCTAAGATGTATCTTTTCTTTTATTATGTGTGATTACAAGTTTGGAGTAAGACAAAATTTATTTCATAGGTCTAAAAGCACATCATTGGGTTAAGAAATGATAGATAGATAGATAGATAGATAGATAGATAGATCGATCGATTGATCGATCGATCTATATTTCAATTTCCCTTCACTAAGATTCTCACACACTTTTCCTATGGAGATGAAATTTATTCTAAGTTCCGTAGAAGAAAGCTGGGCTTGGCAACTGTGCATTTTATTTGCTGCCTGAATTGGAATAGAAATTATGGTACCCTAGTTTTTCATTAAAAGTTGTTTTTTAGTATTCCCAGGGTTCTGCTTTTAGCACAGTGGTAGAAGACATTTAAGTAACTCAATTATAATTTTAAAGTAGTATTAGGTCAGCATAAAATGTAGGCGGTGTTTATGCCCCAATGACTAAGTCAAGAGTGGTAGGATTCAATATCTCTTAGGAGCCATACAATTATATAATTTCAGCACACTGGAGAAATTTCTGTAACAAATGCCAGGTAGTTTATTTGGCTGAACTTTTTTTCTCTCAACTATGTTACAATATTATTGTGTTTCTGGTTTTTTTGGGCCAAAGTTATTTCTAATCGTGCTTCCATTTTATAAGCCTGTCAGTTATAATTTCTTAGAAATAATGAGATTATTACTGAGATTGCTTACTGGGTCAAAGGGCAGGGCTGGTAAAACTCATGTTATTCTATTGCTGACCCAATCCATTATATCCTGGCTTACTACATTAATAATTTAAATCTTCTTTTCTCTGTATTTTATTTTTATCTTTGAGTAGGAAAAAGTACTGTTAATATCTCTGTGGGGGTTCCCAAGACGGAAAAATACTATTCAATAATTCCCTCGATGTTTCTATTATATCAGTCCACATGCTAGATTACAATAGATATGACTACGTAAATAACTGTACTCACAGATCTTGCTGGTTTATATGTAAGAAAATTATGTAATTAATTAAAGGTCTATGAATTTATTGTCAGAGCACTTGCAGGGAAGAATTGGAATCTAGAAGTAAAATTCATGACATTTGCCAAGGGTACAAGGGTCAGAAAAGGATCTACCCTCTGAAGAGTTTAATTATTTTTTAGCTAAAAAAAATCTCAAATATTCCCAATGACAATGTGGAAAAAGACCCCTTGGGAGAAATTATCAGGAGGCTGACTCCTGATTGTGAAGTTGCTCTCTTTTAGGCACTGCAACTTAGGGTCTATATTGGTTTCCAGGGGCTGTTATAATGAAGTACCCAAACTGTGTGACTTCAAACAAACAGAGATGTATTGTTTCACAGTTATAGAGGCTAGAAGTCTAAAATCAAGGTGTCCATAGGGCCATGCTCCCTGTGAAGGCACCATGGAAGAAACTGTCCCTTCTCTCTTTCCTAGCTTCTGGTAGTCTCTGGTGTTCTTTGACTTATAAATGCATTATTGTGGTTCTCTGTCTTCACATGGAATTTTCTTTGTGTGCCTTCATGTCATCTAGTCTCAGTGCATGCCTGACTCTATGTGCACATATCCCCTTTTCACAGGGACACCAGTCATACTGAAATAGAGCTTACTCTAAAGACCTCATTTTAACTTGATTACCCCTGAAAAAAATCCCTATTTCCAAATTCTAAGGTACTGAGAGCAAGATTCCAATGTATCTTTTGGGGGAGGACACAACTAAATACATACTATGGTTTGTAGTGAGTGCTGTTGCTTCTCTGTCCAAATATTCTACCAGAAGTGGTACTCATTCCCCAGCTGCCGTGAGTGTTGCCTATAAAAGCCTCACAGCTGCACTTCCCTTAGACAAATGGGAGCCACCTCAGCTTGTAGGCTGCAGCCACCCCAGGCCCTGCCAGGCCCCCTACCTCAGGATGGGCTAACTTAGTGGTGCACTTTGTACTCCAGGGCTTCCACTTGGGATCAGGCTGAAGCTAGTCTCCAGCTGAGATCACATCTCAGAGAAGCTTCATTCTTCAGACCTGTTTTGCTTCCTGGTTCCTGTTCTTCTGAGAGTACTCATCAATCATGTGAAAAAGAATCCCTGTGGTTCACAGAATAATGGCTCTCAACGCTGTCACCCCCAAATCCCCAGAAACTGTGATTATGTTAGGTTACATGGTAAAGGAGAAGAGTTGCAGATGGAATTTAGATAGTGAATCAGCTGACCATAAAATAGGGAGATTATCCTGGATTATCCAGGTGGACCCAATGTAATCACAGGGGTCTCTAAAGGTAGAAGAGAGTTCAGACAAAGATGTAACTACAGGAAGATATCCAGAAAAGTGCAATCTTGCTGTCTTTAAAGATAATCGAAGGAGACTCACACAGTTTGGATATTTGTCCCCTCACAATCTCATGCTTAAATGTAACCCCAGTGTTGGACCTAGCAGGGCCTGGAGGGAAGTGTTTGGATTATCAGGGTGGATTCCTCATGAATGGCTTAGCATCATCCCCTTGGTGATGAGTGAGTTCATGTGAATCTGGTTGTTTAAAAGTGTGTGGCACCTCCCACACTCTCTTGCTATCACCATGTGATATGCCTGCTCCCCCTTTGTCTTGTGCCATAATTGTAGGCTTCCTGAGGTCCTCACCAGAAGTAGATGCTGGCTCAGTGTTCCTTGCTTTGTCTTCAGAACGATGAACCAATTAAATCTCTTTTCTTTATAAATTCCCTAGCCTTAAGTATTTTTTTTTAATTTTTTTCACTCTTGTCACCCAGGCTGGAGGTGCAATGGTGCAATCTCAGCTCACTGCAACCTCCACCTCATGGGTTTAAGCAATTCTCCTGCCTCAGCCTTGTGAGTAGCTGGGATTACAGATGCCTGCCACCACACCCAGCTAATTTTTGTGTTTTTAGTAGAAATGGGGTTTCACCATGTTGGCCAGGCTGGTCTTGAACTCCTGACCTCAGGTGATCCACCTGCCTCAGCCTCGCAAAGTCCTGGGATTATAGGTGTGAGGCACCATACCCAGCCTTTTAGATATTTCTTGATTCTGATATTGAAAGTGTCTAATACAGAGACCAGGAGCCAAATAAGGCAGGCAGCTCCTAGAAGCTAGAAAAAGAGTCTCCCTTAGTGACTCAAGAATGGTACACACCCAATCCAACACCTTGATTTTAGCCTAGTGATGCCTGATTCAGACTCCGACCTCCAGAACTATGTGATTATAAATTTGCGTAATCGCAAACCACAATATTTGTGGTGTTCTGCTTTTAGGAAACCTGATTCA
The DNA here is from genome assembly GCA_963573385.1 of Cacajao melanocephalus. Taxonomy (NCBI): domain Eukaryota; kingdom Metazoa; phylum Chordata; class Mammalia; order Primates; family Pitheciidae; genus Cacajao; species Cacajao melanocephalus. The sequence goes on along the minus strand of CAUYLG010053587.1, from coordinate 2,091 downwards.
GTCAGCTGTCCTTCCCAGGTACCACAGAGATGCCACTTCCAATTGGCATATTTCCCCCAATTAAAAACACATGGTTTACTGGTCATATAACAGCACAATGACTAAGTGTCTGAATGACATGGGCTAACTCTGTATGCCAAGCCTAGCACCGTCACTTCCTAAAAGAGCAAGACACTTTCTTTTCCTTTTTTAAAATATATATATATTTTATTGCGTTTTAGGTTTTGGAGTACATGTGAAGAACATGCAAGATTGTTGCATAGGTACATACATGGCTATGTGGTTTGCTGCCTTCCTCCCCATCACCTATATCTGGCATTTCTCCCCATGTTATCCCTCCCCAACTCCCCACCCCCCACTGTCCCTCTCCTAGCTCCCCCGACAGACCCCAGTGGGTGATGCTCCCCTCCCTGTGTCCATGTGTTCTCATTGTTCAACACCTGCCTATTAGTGAGAACATGCAGTGTTTGATTTTCTGTTCTTATGTCAGTTTGCTGAGAATGATGGTATCCAGGTTCATCCATGTCCCTACAAAGGATACGAACTCATGGATTTTTTATGGCTGCATAATATTCCATGGTGTATATGTGCCACATTTTCCCTGTCCAGTCTATCATCGCTGAGCATTTGGGTTAGTGCTGCAATGAACATTCATGTGCATGTGTCCTTATAATAGAGCACTTCCTAATCCTTTAGATATATACCCAGTAATGGGATTGCAGGGTCAAATGGAATTTCTATTTCTAGATCCTTGAGGAATCGCCATACTGTCTTCCACAATGGTTGAACTAATTTACACTCCCACCAACAGTGTAAAAGTGTTCCTATTTCTCCACATCCTCTCCAGCATCTGTTGTCTCCAGATTTTTTAATGATCGCCATTCTAACTGGCATAAGATGTTATCTCAATGTAGTTTTGATTTGCATTTCTCTAATGACCAGTGATGATGAGCATTTTTTCATATGTTTGTTGGCCTCATATATGTCTTCTTTTGAAAAGTGTCTGTTCATATCCTTCGCCTACTTTTGAATGGGCTTGTTTTTTTCTTGTAAATCTACCATTCTTGGTAGATTCTGGATATTAGCCCTTTGTCAGATGCGTAGATTGCAAAAATTTTTTCCCATTCTGTTGGTTGCTGATTCACTCTAATGATTGTTTCCTTTGCTGTGCAGAAGCTCTGGAGTTTAATTAGATCCCATTTGTCTATTTTGGCTTTTGTTGCCAATGCTTTTGGTGTTTTAGTCATGAAGTCCTTGCCTATGCCTATGACCTGAATGGTTTTGCCTAGATTTTCTTCTAGGGTTTTTATGGTGTTAGGTCTTTTGTTTAAATCTTTAATCCATCTGGGGTTAATTTTACTGTAAGGTGTCAGGAAGGGGTCCAGTTTCTGCTTTCTGCACATGGCTAGCCAGTTTTCCCAACACCATTTATTAAACAGGGACTCCTTTCCCTATTGCTTGTTTTTGTCCAGTTTGTCAAAGAGCAGATGGTTGTAGATGTGTGGCATTGCCTCCAAGGCATGTATTCTGTTCCATTCGTCTATATGTCTGTTTTGGGACTAGTACCATGCTTTTGATTACTGTAGCCACGTAGTATAATTTGAAGTCGGATAGCGTGTTCCCATCAGCTTTCTTCTTTTCGCTTAGAATTGACTTGGCTATGCAGGCTCTCTTTTGGTCCCATATGACGTTTAAGGTGTTTTTTTCCAGTTCTGTGAAGAAAGTCATTGGTAGCTTGATGAGGATAGCATTGAATCTATAAATTACTTTGGGCAGTATGGCCATTTTCATGATATTGATTCTTCCTAACCACGAGCATGGAATGTTTCTCCATCTGTTTGTGTCCTCTCTTATTTCATTGAGCAGTGGTTTGTATTTCTCCTTGAAGAGGTCCTTTACATCCTTTGTTAGTTGTATTCCTAGGTATTTTATTCTCTTTGTAGCAATTGGGAATGGCAGTTCATTCTTGATTTGGCTCTCTTTAAGTCTGTTATTGGTGTATAGGAATGCTTGTGATTTTTGCACATTGATTTTGTATCCTGAGACTTTGCTGAAGTTGCTTATCAGTTTCAGGAGATTTTGGGCTGAGAC
>CAUYLG010053586.1:0-105965 GCA_963573385.1 Cacajao melanocephalus | reverse complement strand
CATTTTTGTGGATTTATCCACCTGTCGTCTTTGTAATTGCCGACTTTCAGATTGGGTCTGAGTGGACGTCCGGCTTGTTGGTGATGAAGTTTTTTCTGGTTCTTAGTTTTCCTTCGGCAGATGCCCCTTCCCCACAGAGCTTGGCCTTCCCGGGTTCAGCTGTGCTTACTGTGAAACTCTCAGTCCTCAGCGCTTCCAATTGCTGTTCTCCTTGTGGGGATGAGACCAGCAGAGCCCGACTCCAAGGGCACCGAGTTGCGTACACTCCGCATTGAGAAGCGCTGCGCTGCACCGGGGCACCAGCAAAACAGCTGCGCCGGCCAAAAGAGTCGTGCTGGCGACACGTGTGGCTCCTCTGCCGGGAATCTCCCAGTTTGTGGGCCACAGAAATTCGTCTGAAATTGCGGCGTCCACTCACTCTCTGTGCTTTCACTGGGAGCTACAATCCTGAGCTGTTGTTAATTGGCCATCTTGGATCTCTCCCCAAACTTACCACTTTCTAACTGGGATCTCAGGCAAGCTGTTTAACCTCCTTGTGCCTCAGTTTTTCTGTCTCTTAAATGGGGATGATAGGCCAGGCCCAGTGGCTCATGCCTGTAATCTCAGCACTTTGGGAGGCTGAGGCAGGAGAATCGCTTGAGCTCAGGAGTTGGAGACCAGCCTGGGAAACATAGATAGACCCCATCTCTATTTTTTAAAACAATAGAGATCATCATTGCACCATCCTCATAGGAGCACAGTGAGGATCAAACAAGCACGTCTGTGTGAACACTGGAACGTGGTCATTAAGAATAATGCGAGCCACATAGTCAGTGCCAGGTCACCATCAGGGTGTGGGAAGTTAGAAGTTCTGGAAGGCACACACCATTTCGCAGGCTGGAATAGGGACCAAAAGGGCAATCCTTCGTTTTGACAGAAGCTGCAGGAGACACACTAGATCTGGAATCAAAGGATGGGAAGTTTGCGGGTACAGTAGGCAACTGGGAAGTCGGGAAGGAAAAACAACAGAAACAAAACTTTCCTGAGAAATCGTAAACCCATTTTCTTTGGTCTTCTTTAAGGGGGCGAGGAGGGGCTTACTACGTGCCAGGCAGAGTAGGTGTGAGCTTACCTGGTCCTCACACAGCTCTGCCACGCTGCCTTTCTGGGCCCCACCAGGGAGAATGGCTCAAACCATTCTCATTTTGGCTGATAAAGGGAAGGAGCCAGATGGGCATGATTGCTCACACCTGTTATCCCAGAACTTTGGGAGGCCAAGATGGGAGGATTGCTTCAGCCCAGGAGTTCAAGACCAGCCTGGGTAACATAGGGAGGGAGACTCTGTCTCTGTTAAAAAAATTAAGTGGGGCAGGGAGGCAGAACAGGCCCCAGGTTCCTTTAGGTTCACCAGGCCAGGTGGGATTATAATGATAATAATCACATGTCAAATATGAGCAGGCACTGCTGTAAGCACTTCTCACATACAGTAATAACTGTTGAATCCTCGCCACAGTCCTTTGAAGATTGTACTGCTGAGGAAGCTGAGGATATAATTTGATTGGCAGAGGCTAAGTGCTGGGGTGAGGGAAATGCAGGGGGTCCTGTCCAATCCAGGGGTCCTGTCCAATCCAGGGCAGGCTTCCAGCACTCAAGCTGGGGTGGACACCAGGAGGGCTGACCCCATAGCAGACAGAGTCCAGACCCCTGTCACCACCAGCTTGTGAAACACAAATTTGATGGTGTCTTGACCCTCCAAACCCTCCAAAGACAGAGACATCTAAGCACACACAATTTCTCCCTCGCAGAAATTTCCATGTAAGGCCTCTTAACCCTGGCCTCAAATCTCCTTGGGAGGGGCTTCTCAGATAGAGTCCTTCAGCAGTATCTCTTATTCTGCAATGTGCGTGTAAAGCAGAGATAGGAAGAGCCCCACAGTGGGTGTGTGAGGCAAGACCCCAAAGAGGTCCAAGTCCAGAGATAAGCGGGCCCCCAAGACACGTAGCCACTTGTCTCAGTCCCCTAGAGAGGATAATCATTGCCTCAGGGTCACCACACAGGAAGAGGTCAGGGTCACCCCTGACTGCCCTTCCCAGGCAGGGGAGACAGGAAGCAGGGCCACTTACTGTCTGGGCTCAATTTCCCCTGGATGTCCCAACCCTTTTGCTACTCTGGGCCATCTCCAGCCAGTCCTAGTGCGAGGATGCCAGCATGTAACCTCCAGTAGGCCAGGGCTGTCGGATCTCCAGGGTCACTGTATGTGCCTGACACACAGCAGGCTCTCGACACATTTTTGTGGCTCAGACACAGATGGCTCTAACACCAACTGCAGGCAGCAGGGCAGCGAAGAGCAGGCTGAGCCATGGTGCCCAGGTTGGCATCCCTCTCTGACATTTGCCAGCTGAATGCCTCGGGAGCCTGTTTAATCTTCCTATACTCCAGTTTCCACATCTGTTAAAATGGGGATTCCACACGCATGTAATGAGGATTAAGTGAGTTGAAACAGGAATCCTTTGTAATGCCTTGGGCCTTGGCACTCAATGGTACTAGCTGTTAATCAGCAGAACTTATTTAGCTGCATGACACTGGGCAAGTCGCTCATCTCTGAGCCTCCATTTTTGTTCCTATAAAGTAGGGATATTTCTACCTCACAGGGTTGTTGGGAAGATTGAAAGAGAATATCACATGGATGGGTGTGGTGGCTCATGCCTGTAATCTCAGCACTTTGAAAGGCCAAGCTGGGCGGATCACCTGAGGTCAAGAGTTTGAGATCAGCCTGGCCAGTATGTAGAAACCCCATCTCTACTAAAAATACAAAAATTAGCCAGGCATGGTGCTGCATGCCTGTAATCCCAGCTACTCAGGAGGCTGAGGCTGGAGAATCTCTTGACCCCAGGAATCAGAGGGTGCAGTGAGCCAAGATTGCACCACTGCACTCCAGCCTGGGCAACAGTGAGACTCCATCTCAAAAAAAAAAAAAAGAGGAGCGGAAGAAGAGAAAGACAATATCACATGTAGAGGGCTTGGTGCACTGCCTGGGAAATTATGGGTAAGAAGCCAACTGTTGCCGGGCATGGTGGCTCACACCTGTAATCTCAGCACTTTGGGAGGCTGAGGCGGGCAGATCATCTGAGGTCAGGAGTTCAAGACCAGCCTGGCCAACATGGTGAAACCCTGTCTTAGAAAAAAAAAAGAAGCCAGCTGTTCTCTGTATTGCATTCCATTCTCTCAGGATCTTGCAAGTTGAACAATCAACTAGTGGTGTATGTGAATTAAGGTCAGTAGTCCAGGCAGACTCACTAGGGCAGGTAGAATTTGGTCTGAGCCTCCTTGGCTAAAGGCACACGATGAATAGCTCCCAGACAATTTCTCCCAACCTGACTCGGTGGTTCATTTCCCCAGAGTGGAGTCATCTGGCAGCTCTTTTTCCCTTAAAGGAATGGCTCAGAAAGGCCCCCTTTCTAGATCTGTACCTGAGCAGGGATTTTCAAAACCCTGCTCTCAAGAGGGAACAGGGATTCAGACACAGAGGTGATTGGTGAGGGAATATTTGGAGCAAGACCTTTACCAGTTAGCAAATATCACACCGAGCCAAATACATCCCACTTCCTCCTCCTCACCAAGCCGAGTCACCCATGTCCTGACAAAGGCCCCGGTGAGGCTGGCCTAGTTGCGGACCCCAGGCACCGGGACCCCAGGAAGGGAGAGATGGCAGCAAACACCTTGCTGCTCAGCAACGCAGATGCCTGCATCGGGAGCAAGAGGGAGGCTGATCTGCAGTGACTGACTCTGGGTCCTGAGCCCCAAGGAGACATGAGTTAGGCAGCCTCTCCTCCCTGAGAGCAAGGCTTTGTCACCTTCCTTGGACTCTCGACCTAGAAGGGGGTCCCACATCTAACAAGGGGTATTTCCTCCTCTTTTGTGATTTTATTTACATGCTGAAAAGCTTAGGAGTTTAAATAAAAACAGAAGTAATTTGATTATACATTTACTAAACCACTTTAATTGAAGAGAACCAACTTACACGCGATCAAGATGAAAATTGACAAAACTTAAACTTTTCCTTTGCATGGTGGTTTTCAGGTCAGATATGATTTGTTTTCCCAAGTTTTCTCTTTGAATCAAAATGTCTCTGTAGGCCTGGCATTTTATATATATACATACACCTATAATCCCAGTACTTTGGGAGGACAAGGTGGGAGGATTGCTTGAGCCCAGGAGTTCAAGATCAGCCTGGGCAACATAGAAAGACCCTGTCACTACAAAAAACTTTAAAAATTAGCTGGGTGTGGTGGTGCACACCTGTAGTCCCAGCTCCTTGGAGGATGAGGTGGAAGGATCGCTTGAACCCAGGAGTTGAGGCTGCAGTGAGCCATGTTCACACCACTGCACTCCAGTCCGTGCAACAAGAGAAAATTTGTCCCCTAAGCACTTCTCAAGTACAGTAATAATCGTTTGTTTCCCCCCACCAAAAAATAAATGCCTCTGGGTACCTCCAAAAAGATATAATCCTTTGGCATAATCTGCCCACTGAACCACTATTTCAATGAGTATTTACTGAGCACCTACTATGTGCTAGGTGTTGCCCTACTAGGTATGAAGCCATGGGGAGATGCATGAAAAAAAATGGACCCACTCCTCTTGTAGCTTCATCTAGCCAGGACACCACAGGACTTCTGCCGCTCAAGCCCTGGCTGTGTCCATCATGGAGCATAGCCACAAAGGTTTGGTTTTTATATTGCAATAATGGTGTAACAGAATTTAAGAAAAACCTTCAACAGCTTTAACGGTCACTGTCTGTAATCTCACTAACACAATCATTTCCATTTGCCTTTGTCTTCCAGTTTTTTTTGTGTGTGTGGTTTTTTTTTTTTTTTTTGAGACAGAGTTTTGATCTTGTCACTCAGGCTGGAGTGCCATGGTGCAGTCTCGGCTCACTGCAACCTCCACCTCCTGGGTTCCAGTGATTCTCCTGCCTCAGTTTCCTGAGTAGCTGGGATTACAGGAGTACACCACCACGCTTGGCTAATTTTTGTATTTTTTTAATAGAGTTTCACCATGTTGGCCAGGCTGGTCTCAAACTCCTGACCTCAGGTGATCCACCTGCCTTGGCCTCCCAAAGTGCTGGGATTACAGCCGTGAGCCACCGCACCTGGTCAGTTTTTTTGTTTGTTTGGTTCGTTGGTTTGATTTTTTAGATATAGGGCCTCACTCTGTCACCAAGGCTGGAGTGCAGTGGTTCAATCATAGCAAACTGTAACCTCCAACTCCTGAGCTGAAGTGATCCTCCCGTCTCAGCCTCGCAAAGCACTAAGATTACAGGCATGAGCCACCACACCTGGCCCAGTTTTTAACTACATCATGTTTTAGAGTAGTAGCAATCACAACATGCTTACCAGATTGTATTTTTCTACCAGTTGTATTTTTATATCTTCCTGCCTAATCTTCCCGATTAGCTTTTTTGGAAAAGCTACATGCTGTTCTATCCTGGCTCCTGTCATTCTGGTTCAAGTGCTAAAATGACAAAACCGTTCTCCATTATTGGACTGGCATGATTTGTGGTTTTTGCTTGTTTCATTGGCAGGTGTTGTGGAAAACTGCAGTATTTGTGGGCCAAGCCATGCCTGTGGAGAACACGCTCCATCCAGGTCCTGTGCTGAGGTCACTGGAGGCCCAGGGAGTCACCAAGCAGCTATGGTCCTCCCAGAGCCTAAGGTCCTCGGGCCTTAAAGACCCATGGAACACCGACAAACCACCTTTGTTAAGATGTGAAGATACTTCGGAAGACACACAGAATGAATCACACTAAAAGCCCCAGCAAGGTAGACTCCAGTCTGAGAGACCCAGAAGAATCAGACATTTTCAAAATGACTGAAGAAAAGTATTTGAGGAAGTCCCCGCTCCTAAGCTTTAGTCACCGGCAGAGCTGAAACTAACTCCACACAGGGTCATATTTCCAAACGGTAGCTCTTCTGATCTCACTGACAACGGAGGGAAAGCCCCCCCTTATTTCAGAATGAACCATCTCACCCTACTGACCAACCAGGAAATCCCAAACCCGCCTTCTGCCTGCTGGGATTGCAAGTTCAGGCCTGTGTCCGTGGGGGAATTACTGCGTGGGTTGGCTTCCCTCTGAAACTCTTTCTCCTCTCCACTCATCACTAAACAGAGAATGAAAAAGAAACCCCAGAAAAAGAACCACAGCTTGGATTTCCACATTTAGCAGCTTTTCCACTGTTTCCTTTAAAATAAAAACAAGAGGCCAGGCGTGGTGGCTCACGCCTGTAATCCAAGCACTTCTTTGGAGGCCAAGGCGGGCGGATCACCTGAGGTCGGGAGTTCAAGACCAGCCTGACCAACATGGTGAAACCCCATCTTTAAAAAAATAAATAAAATAAAAAATAAAAACAAGAACACATATCCACTCACTCCACCCCACCGAGACTGTCGCCTATATAAAATGCAACTCTCTGGTCCTCCTACCCCAACCCCAGCTGCCAAAAGCTGAAGTGGAAGAAAAAGCAAAGGTGCCCAGCAGGAAACCCGGGCGGCCTAGAGCACGCTTAGGCATCTCTGTGGGTTCTCGCTCTTCCTCTATACTCCAAGGCCCCCCAGGGCCAGCTGTACACCGTGAGGTGGGGAGGGAGGGATGGTTCTTGGTCAGGTTCGCTCTTCTGGAATCTTCCACACAGCAGAGCCCTGTATTATTTTCCCTGCCAGGGCTGGCTCCAAAGTATATGTCCAGTGCTTTGCAAGCCTTGGGAGATTTGGCAGAGCATTTATCACATAAGATCACACTGTACTCTGAAGAGCAGTTTGCTTGACCCTATAAAGCCTTGAGCTCAGAAGGCAGGATTCAGAACCCGCAATGACAGCTTAGGGGGTACCCTGGAATCAGCGAATAGGTAGCCCTCTCCAGAAGCTTCATTTCTTCCCAGTCTTTTGTTAGGAGGTAAGGGACAAGTCACCTCCCTCTGGATAGTCAGGTCCTGGTGGTGGTGGCACAGCGGGATCCTCCCCACCAGTAGAGGGCCTCATACTGAACACACGGGGCTCCTTAGTCTGAATTTCCCTGGCTATAAAACATTTCAGAAGAGGAAATCTACCACTAGACTCAGCTCAAGGAAAGGGGAACCTCAATGGCACTCAGTAGGTGCTCAATAAATGCATGTCTTCTTGCTCGACAAACCCTAAGGGATGGGGAGGGCATCTGCGGAGAACCCCAGATCGTAGCCAGAAAGAGGTTTACAGAGAAGAAGCCCAGAAACTCTAGCTCTTGTTTCTCAAACTTGGCTGAATATTGGGGAATTGAGGCTTTAGGAAATCCTGATGTTAGGGGAATGGGTGTTTGGGTTGATGTGTGACAAAGCAAGCAGAGTCACATGTCCAAGATAGAATGTGGGTGGGAGATACACAGCTGCTCTCTGTAGGATTCTTTCCATTTTGCTGCGTATTTGAACATTTTATTTTCTTTTGTTTTTTCCGAGACAGGATCTCACTCTATCTCCCAGGCTGGATTACAGTGGCGCGATGTCAGCTCACTGCAACCTCTGCCTCCCAGGTTCAAGCGATTCTCCTGCCTCAGCCTCCCAAGTAGCTGGGATTACAGGCATGTGCCACACCTGGCTAATTTTTGTATTTTTAGTACAGATGGGGTTTCACCTTGCCAGCTGGGCTGGTCTCAAACTCCCGACCTCAGCTGATGTACCCACCTCAGCCTCCCAAAGTGCTGGGATTACAGGCTTGAGCCACCATGCCCAGCTGAACATTTTCATAATAGAATGTTGAGGGGGAAGTCCTGAGGCCTGGTCTTGCCTCAGAGATTCTGCTTTAATTGGTGCAGCCTGTGTGTTTGCAAGAGCTCCCAGGTGAGTCTGCTGTCCAGCTGAGGCTGATCTCCACAGCTCTAGTCTGGGCTCAGTGTGAACCAGAACAGCATCATGAGTATCACCTGGGAACTTGTTAGAAATGCAGATGCCCAAGCCCCACCCTACCCAGGTGTGCAGAGCCAGAAGCTCTGGAGATAAAACCAACAATTGGTGTTTTAACAAACAAATCCCTTCCTGTGATTCTGGTGCATGTTAGGTAAAGTTAGTGGTACCCAAACTTGGCTGGTGGAATCGCTTGAGGAATTCTGGGGACAAAACCGACAATATTCCAGGATAAGCCTCATACTCCTTAAATTAAATTAGGTCTCAAGGCAGGAGGCAGCAACATAAAGGAAGAGTGCCCTGTCTAATCCAGAGCAGTCAGCGGCATCCGCTGCCATGAGGGCAATCCAGTGCAACAAGGGACATTCTTTCCTCCCAGGCTTGTCACCAAGGATCTAGGAGAAGGAGTGAATAGGGTGGCAGGGATCAAAATGGATCAGGGTCTCCTTCCTACAGATGAGGAAACTGAGGATCCCAAAATGGAGCAACTTGCCCCAGCTCATATGCCAGGCCAGGGGGCAGCCAGGGTTGAACCCAGCTCTGTCTCCAAAGACTGCATCCTTTAGCTTGTGAATAGCTAACCTAAGACTCAGATCCAGACTTCCAGAATCCACGTCCAGTGCTCTTTCCTGATAGCCACTGTCAGATAGTGCAGGAAGGCCTCCGAGTGCTTAATGAAAGTCATGGTCAAGTCTCCTCAGAATAGAGAAGGTGACAGTAAAAGACAGTGGCTCAGAGCACAGAACCGACAGTGAATCAGAGAGAAAGCTTCAAGTTGGCAATCCTCAGGGCTTCCTTCCACTCACCCCCACCTCTCGGCCTACCCAGCCTTCCTTTCTGAATTGTTTCCCAGACCCAGTCTGGGTATTTCTGCACCAACGTGACTGAGATCTAAAACATCAAGATGAATCAGCCTGGGCAACAAAGACCCTGTCTCTACAAAAAATACAAAAATTAGCCGGGCATGGTGGCACACACCTGTGGCCCCAGCTACATGGGAGGCTGAGGCAGGAGGATTGCTTGAGCCTGGGAGGTCAAGGCTGCAGTAAGCTGTTGTCAACCATTTCACTCCAGCCTGGGTGACAGAGCCAGGCCCTGTATCAAAAAACTAGTGATAAAATAAAACACAATACCAAGATTCCCCGGCAATCTTTTTGTAAAGAAATGTACCTCGTTGTGTCCCAAACCAAACCACACCACCCCCCAGGAGAATCACTGTGGCATATCTGGAAAAAGCAGGAAAGCTCAGACTTCTAGGCTCACACCTCTCTCTGACACCTGTGTCTGGCCCTGGCCCTGGCCATGCTGTGCTGTGCTGCCAGGACTGCGAGCCAAGGAGGGTCTCTGGCTTGCTAGGGATCCTGCTTTACAGAGAAAGAGGTTGGGTTTCTTGACACCCAGCAAAGTCAGACAGGGAAAAGTTTAGAGTCTTTTACGGCTGGGCGCGGTGGCTCATGCCTGTAATCCCAGCACTTTGGGAGGCCAAGGCGGGTGGATCACGAGGTCAGGAGTTCAAGACCAGCTGGACCAACACGGTGAAACCCTGTCTCTACTAAAAATACAAAAATGAGCCGGGCGTGGCAGTGGGCACCTGTAATCCCAGCTACTCGGGGCTGAGGCAGGAGAATTGCTTGAATCCAGGAGGTGGAGGTTGCCGTGAGCCGAGATCACGCCATTGCACTCCAGCCTGGGCAACAAGAGCGAAACTCCATCTCAAAAAAAGAGTCTTCTACATACAATAAGAACATCTTTAGGTCAACTGGCAGTCTGGTCCAACGGAGAGGGCTCAGAGATTGCTTCTCAGGTCTTCCAAGACTCCCTCTGCTGGACCAGATGGGGAGATGTGTAACCAGTGGGGACACCATCACGGAGCCTGAGTGGCATGGCAGTCAGCCAATAGACCCCAGGTCCCTGGTCCCTTCTTGGCTGGGGTTGACTTCTTGTATTTGTGACTTGGTAAAAAGAGCACTGGAATTCATAGCAGGAGATGATTTCATTTATTAGTCCATTCATGTATTGATTCATTCCCCATTCATTCATTCACTCACTCACTCACTGACTCAATAGATAAGTTTTGAGCATCTGCTAGGAGCCTGGCACTGTGAAGCATTTAGGGGAGGAACATGACACCCCCAAGAGTTCAGTCATAATCTCAAAGAGGTCCATCTCCCCTCAAAGTGTCCTTAACCCCTGCGGAAATTACAGAACCCCCTGAAGACATTGACAAACCCTCTTCTCCCATGAAAAAAATGACCATACCTATAAAATTATTCACATACATTTAGGGGTTTTAGTGAACCGCTAGAGTTAGACTTTCCAGCCTAATGACTTCTACATGGGATTTGCCACCAATTCTCATGGACATATCTTTTTCCTATGCTAGGCCTCAGTTTACCCATCTATTACATGAATTCTCTAGACTCCCTGGACTAGACAGTCCCTGAGGCCCTCTCAGATCTCAAAGATCCATGATTCCACAAGCCCTTCCATTCTTGGAGAGCTGACTAGCTGAAATAAGATTAGAAGGAATAAAGCAAGTATGGCCTTAGAGGCACTTGAGGGTAAATAGGGAGAGGGCACAAAGCATTGTCCTTGGGAAAGAGAAGGAAAGAATGCTTGGCCCAAGATACAGTCAGTCTTCCCCTGTGACAAAGGCTGACTGGATAGGGTGTCAATAAGACCCTCTGGAAGGCTTGGGGGCTATAACGACACCCAGAAGCCACCTCTTTAATCAGAGGAATTCCCTGGAGGATGAGGTATAGAACCCCTCATCCAATCAACAAATAATTTACTGAAGCAGGCACCGGGGATGCTGGGTGAATAAGCCAGAGGCAGTTCCTACCTCATGGAGCCTCCTTTCTGGAGCAGCAGACCGACACTCATGTGTAAAACAAGCAAGATTGGTTTAGGTAGTCACAAAGCAGGAGGAGAATAAGGGGACAGTCAGCCCTGTACTCAGGGCGGCAGAAAAGATGATGTTCAAAATTAGACCCAAATGACAAGAACAAGCCAGCCAGGAGAAGATGGGGAAAGGCCTTTCCAGGCAGATGGAGCAGCAAGGGAGAACTTCCTGAGGTGGGAAAGAGCCTGGCAAAGGAGGGAGGGGAAGGGAAAGAGGCGTTGGGGTCTGAGAGGCAGCTGGGGCCACACCATGTGGGGCCTTGTAGACCAGAAGGAACTGGAAGCCACTGGAGGGTTTTGCAGAGGAGAAAGCATGGATGCTCTAAAACTCTAGTGGATCCCACCCCTCCCTCCTGGCTTCCCTCCCTCTCCCTAGCTACACTGACTATTCTAGAAACAAGACAACTCCTGGCCACTCTTACCTTGAGTCCTTCACACTGGCTGTTTCCTCTGCCTAGAATGCTTTTCCCCCAGATAGCCACATGGTCCACTCCCTCACCTACACCTATCTCTGTTCAGATGACACCCTCCTAACGAGGCCTTTTTCCCACCACTGAATTTATTTATTTATTTAGAGAATCTATTCTGTCACCCAGGCTGGAGCACAGTGGCACGATCTCAGCTCCCTGCAACCTCTGCCTCCCAGGTTCAAGTGATTCCCCTGCCTCGGCCTCCTGAGTAAATGGATTTATCGGTGCATACCACTACGCCTGGCTAATATTTGTATTTTTAGTAGAGACGGGGTATTGCCATGTTGGCCGGGGTGGTCTTGAACTTCCAACCTCAGGTGGTCTGCCGGCCTCAGCCTCCCAAAGTGGTGGGATTACAGCCATGAGCCATTCTCCCCCCACCCCACTACTGAATTTAAAATTGTATCCCCACCCCGCAGCAGCCCCTACCTCTCTCCTCTGCTTTATTTATTTCCAGAGCACTTATGCCCCCATACTAACAGATGTTCAGTCAGTATTTCTAGAATGAATGAAGCTGCTAAGAGGCAGTGGCAGTAGTTCAGACACAAAATGACGGTGGCCTATGGAAGGATGGTGGCAGGGGAGATGGAGGCACGGGACAGCAAGCATCCTGGAATGTTGGGCTGAGCGGGTCTGGAGCAGGCTGGTCCCCTGTCCAGCACTCTGTCCTCTCTCCCCCACATATTAGGCCTGCGGAGCCACAAACACTGGAATCCCAGGCTCAGCCTTGCCCTTTTCTTCCTCCTTCTTGACCTTCTATTTGGCATCATCACGTGAACAGGATCAGAGGAGGAAAAAAAGAGTCACTTTTGAGACTACGCCCAGACCCTCCAGTAACCTGCAGAGTAAGTAGCCAACCTAAATCTACCCTGACCCCACAGTATATTTTTTTCATTTCCATTTTTTTGGGAGGATATAATTCACATACCATATCTACCCTTTTTTAAAAAAAAATTTTTTTTGAGACAGAGTCTTTTTTTTTTTTTTTGAAGACGGGGTTTCACCATGTTGGTCAGGCTGGTCTTGAACTTCTGACCTCAGGTAATCCGCCCACCTTGGCCTCCAAAGTGCTTGAATTACAGGCGTGAGGCACCACGCCCGGCCGAGACAGAGTCTCGCTCTGTCACCTGAGCTGGAGTGCAGTGCCGCGATCTCAGCTCACTGCAACATCCACCTTTCAGGTTTAAGCGATTCTCCTGCCTCAGCCTCCCAAGTAGCTGGGACTACAGGCATGCACCACCACGTCCCACTATTTTGTGTATTTTTAGTAGAGATGAGGTTTTGCCACGTTGGCCAGACTGGTCTCGAACGCCTGACCTCAGGTGATCTGCCCACCTTGGCCTCCCAAAGTGTTGGAATTACAGGCATGAGCCACCGCGCCTGGCCCTGTATCTACCCTTTTAAAGTGTACAACTGTTACCAGGGGACGGTGTCCAGGTTCTTGGCTTCTTGAACAAAGAATTGAACAAAACGCACAAAGCAAGGAAAGAATGAAGCAACAAAAGCAGAGATTTATCGAAAATGAAAGCGCACTCCACAGAGTAGGAGTGGGCCCCAGCATAAGGGTCCAAGACCTCCGTTACAGAATTTTCCGGGGTTTAAATACCCTCTAGAGGTTTCCATTGGTTACTTGGTGTACGCCCTATGGAAAAGAAGAGGAAGAAGTAAAGTTACAACATAATTTACTCAGCGTTCGCCCTATGTGCATGGAGGGGACATTTCCTGTCACAGCTGAAGTGTTTCCATTTGATTTAGTCCTAGGAAGTCTTTATGTTCCCTGTCTCCAAATCCTATTCTCCTGCCTCACAACTAAGTGATTTTTAGTATATTCATAACCATCACCACTATCTAGTTCCAGAACAATCTCATCACTCCAAAAAGATACCCTGCGCCCATTCACTCCCCATTTCTCCCTCCGCCCAGCTCCTGTCAACCACAAATCTACTTTCTGCCTCCACGGACATGTGTGTTCTGAGCATTTCATGTAAATGGAACCATACACTTTGTGGCCTTTTGTGACCGGCTTCTTTACTTAGCAGTATGTTTTTGAAGTTCACCCATGTTGTTGCAGTTATCGGCATTCGCTCCTTTTTGTGACCAAATACGTCCTTGTACGGATCTCCTGGGTTTTGTTTATGCCCTCACCTGTGATGGGCATTTGAGTTGTTTCCACTTTCTGGCTATCATGGATAATGCTACTATGAAAGTTCTTGCACAAGTTTTTGTGTGGACATAGCTATATTCTCAATTCTCCTGAGTATTGCTGAGTCCTATGAGTGGAATTGCTGAGTCCTAAGATAACTCTATTTTTAACGTTTTAGGAACTTCCAGACCATTTTCTAGAGCTTCACTGCTGTTATCAACCCCGTTTTGCTGATGGCGAGGGAAGAAGAGAAGTGAGTTTTATATTCATCAGCTATTGAATGGCGGACTCAGAGGGTAGGGGCTGCTCATGAAAACCAATCCTTGGCTTCCTTCAATACATTTCATCCATTCTTCAAAACTTTTGAGACCCTTCTATGTGCCAGTCACTAGTCTAGGTACTGAAATTCCCTCTGAGAGCCAGACAGACATAGTTCCTGCCCTCTTGGAGACATAGGTCAGAGGGGAAAACAGACAGTAAGCAAATAAGTACAATTTTGACAAGCATAATGGCGAAGTCTATGAGAGCATTTGCCAACTTGTCCAGTGCTTTGTATAGTGATCAAGAACTTGGGCTTGGAGTCAGCCCACCCAGGTTCAAGTACTCGCCACTTACGAACTGGGAGGCCTCAGCAATTTCCCTAACCTCCCTATGTCTCCATTTTTCACTTGGAAATGGACAGAGTAATAGTACCTATTTAAAGGTTTACAGGGTGGAGTCAATGCATCAAAATCTAGAAAGCACTTCAAACCTGGCTCTGGAAAGTCCAAAATCAATACAAGCGATTGAGGTTGCTATTGCACTATCTACACCTTACCCAGCACTCTGGGGTATGAATCCTGGTCCCTCCAACTGTCACTGTTTCCCATCTCCTCTCCATTCCCCACTACCTATATGCAAACTCTGACAGTAAGCAGAATTCCCACAGTGCACATCCTGCATTGAGCTCTTCTGGTTTGATGCTCTAATTAGAATCCCTGAATGCCAGGCTCCTCACTGCACAGAGAAGAGAAAAAAAAATTTTTTTTTTGAGATGGAGTTTTACTCTTGTTGCCCAGGCTGCAGTGCAATGGCATGATCTCAGCACACTGCAACCTCCACCTCCCGGGTTCAAGGGATTCTCCTGCCTCAGCCTCCCAAGTAGCTGGGATTACAGGCTTGCACCACCATGCCCAGCTAATTTTGTATTTTTAGTAGAGACAGGGTTTCTCCATGTTGGTCAGGCTGGTCTCGAACTCCCAACCTCAGGTGATCCGCCCACGTCTGCCTCCCAAAGTGCTGGGATTACAGGCATGAGCCACCGTGCCTGGCCAGAAAATGGTTTTTAAGTATTCGTCTTTTCTCCACTAGACTGTGAGCAGCCTGAAGCCAGGCTTTCTTTCTCTTGTAATGCTAAAAGCTTTTGACAAGAAAAACAAGTGGAGGTAAAGTCATAAAGTGTGGTGGTAGGGTTGAGAAAGCACAGGCTCTGGAGCCAGACAGCCCTGAGGCCATCACACCTGCTCTGCCACCTGTAACCACCTGACCAGGACAGCTTCCTTAGGGAGCTTCCTTTAATCATCTGTGAAATGCAGAAGGAGCAGCTGCCCCTCAGAGCTGGTGAGGATCAGCTGCAACCTGCAGAAGTTGCTGGTGCCTGGTGGGTGGCAGGTACCTGGTGCTTCTGCTGCCTCGGTGCTGCCGAGGAGCCGGAGCCCTGCCTGGGCAGCATGCCCAGCAGAGGCAGCGAGGTACAGGAAGTACACAAGGTCAATAGGAAAACGCGCTCTCCAGAGACGTCCTCTGATCACTATCATGTACATTGGGTCGAATGGAACAGAATTTGCTGCTAGAGGATTTCTTCTCTCCTAAACCCATAGACGCTTCTATTTTGCTATTTTTACTAAACACAAACAGGAACAGAAAGTATTCATGCAACTATATCCAGTGAATGATGAAGAAATGCATAAGCGCGGAGATTGTGTAATTCCCAAGCTGCTGTGCCTCGTCATCAGCCGCAAGTCCAAGAAATACTGTAATGGCCAAGTTGACCTCTATTCCTAATAAATTTCCTGGGTTGGCTTTAACACATTCTTTGAGAGTTATGACAGAGGATATTAAAAAAATCCCTCCCACTCAGTGAGCCCTGCCAAGCTGACCACACACCAATAGCGTCCATCCCATGTTTAATCTTCAGAAGGGGTGCGAGGAATAACATGTTTGCTTTTGAAAGATGCCTTGTCTTCAAGTAAACTTCATTAAGGATGAGTTGCTTATTCGTGTTAAAAAGAGGGCTGGAGGATAGCTTGTGTCCAGGCGTTCAAAACCTTCCCTGGCAATACAGTGAGACCCCATTCTCAAAAAAAAAAAAGAAAGAAAAGGTGGGGGGTCACTGAACTTTTCTATTGCATTAAGCAAGAATCTTAAAATAAAAGTCATATTTTTCAAGATTATTGAAGTTTTAAAATGCCTTGTTATTTTGGTTTTTTGTTTTGTTTTATTTTATTTGAGACAGGGTCTCACTGTGTTGCCCAGCCTGGTTTCTACTCCTGGGCTCAAGCTGTCTTCCTGCCTCATCCTCCTAATTAGCTGAGATTTCAAGTGCATGCCAACCCACACAGTCTTTTTTTCTCTCTCTCTCTTTTTTTTCTTTGCAGCAGGATCTTGCTGTCACCTGGACCTCCTGAGCTCAAGTGATCCTCTCATCTCAGCCTCCCGAGAGGCTGGGACTGCAGACACATGCCACGACTACACCTGGCTGATATTTTAATTCAATTTTTTCTAGAGACAGGGTCTCATGAAGTTGCCCAGATTGGTCTCAAACTCCTGTGCTCAAGTGGTCTGCCCACCTCAGCCTTCCAAAATGTTGCAATTACAAGCTTGAGCCTTTTTATTTATTTACTTTTTAAATTTTTTTTTATTTTTTGCCTTCTGAAGTGAATATATTGTACCAAGAGCCTTTTTATTTTTAAAAGTGGCTTTCCATATTCTTTCTGAGGCCATTTCAAGAGGCACGGCAGGTTATTTCCCCTGAGCTTTCTTGGGTGTTAAAAAGAGATCATGGGGCTGGGTGCAGTGGCTCACACCTGTAATGCGAGCACTTTGGAAGGCCAAGGTGGGAGGATCACTTGGGCTCAGGAGCTCCAGGCTGCAGTGAGCTATGGTCATGCCACTGCACTCCAACAGCGGTGACAGAGTGAGACCCTGTCTCAAACATAATAGTAATAATAATAAAATAAAAATTGGTGGTGGCAGCTCCCACTTCTTCTTTATGTTTTCTTTCGGAGGCACTTATACACCAGGAGAATAATGTGCAAAAGGAGTCCCCAAATATAACCCAAGACTTAGGAAGTTCTCACTCCTTTTGGTAGGGATGTAGCTGAAATTTACATTACTTAGCATACTCCTCAGACAGGGTAAATGAATTATGCAAAGAAGGTCAAAATGGGGCTTTTTTTTTTTTTTTTATGTTGTCTTGCTCTGTCACCTAGGCTGGAGTGCAGTGGCGCAATCTCGGTTCACTGTAACCTCTGCCTCCTGGGTTCAAGTGATTCTCCTGCCTCAGCCTTCTGAGTAGCTGGGATTACAGGCACCCGCCGCCATGCCTAATTTTTTTTTTTTTTTTTAGTAGAGATGGGGTTTCACTATGTGGGCCAGGCTGGTCTCAAACTCCTGATCTCATGATCCACCTGCCTTGGCCCCAAAAAGTGCTGGGATTACAGGCGAGAGCCACCGTGCCCAGCTAAGGTGGAGTTTCTTTATTTTTCTTTATTTTTTTTTTGATACAAGGTCTCATTCTGTTGCCCAGGCTGGAGTGCAGGGGCATGATCACAGCCCCAGGACTCAGGTGATCCTCCCACCTCAGCCTCCCAAATAGCTGAGGTGTGCAGAACCACACCCAGCTAATTTTTTTTTTTTTTTTTTTTTTTTTGTAGTGTTGGGTTTTTGTCATGTTGCCCAGGCTGGTCTCGAACTCCTAGGCTCCAGCTATCCTCCTACCTCCGCCTCCCAAAGTGCTGGGATTACAGGTATGAGCCACCGTGCCTTGCCAGTGAGAATTTCTAAATGACTTAAGAAAACTTAAAATAGCAAAACTCTTCACTTCTCAATCTGTGTGTTTGCTCCAAATTGGTAAAATTTGACCATGAAATAAAGACTGGTTGGAGCCAGGTAGAAGAAGTTGGCATCCCTATGGTGCTGGCTAAAGTTGGATAAGAGGGGAAACAGAAAATAGAGAAGAATGAACTGGTCCACATTGAAGTAATATTAACAGAAACCAGTGAAGCCCTGAGAGGGAAGGCTGGGGATAGAACTCTCAAAGCCATGCATTCCCAAGGAAATGGCTAAGCCCTGACCATACCAGGCACCCCAGGACTTTATCCTAAACCCTTAATAATGACAACTTTTTTCAAATCAGTAACCACAACCCAGTAACAAAAGGGGAATCACATATATGAAATGAATAACTCAGAAAATACAGGGTTCCTGGGCATAGCTCTCTTGACTCTCAACCTGGGATGCCTGCAGCCTGAATCACTTCTCTTTTTTTTTTTTTGGAGACAGAGTTTCTCTCTTGTTGCCCAGGCTGGAGTACAATGGCGAGATCTCAGCTCACGGCAACCTCCACCTCCCGGGTTCAAGGGTTCAAGCAATTCTGCCTCACCCTCCCAAGTAGCGGGGATTACAGGCATCCATCACCACACCCGGCTACTTTTTGTATTTTTAGTAGAGATGGGGTTTTTCCGTGTTGGTCAGGCTGGTCTTGAACTCCCGGCCTCAGGTGATCTGCCCACCTCGGCCTCCCAAAGTGCTGGGATTACAGGCGTGAGTCACCGCGCCCAGCCCTGAATCACTTCTGAGCCCTTTGGGGATGGGGATCAGCCCTAGAGTCTAGGCTGGGATTCAGCTCACTAAAAGCATGTTCCCCACCCTTTCCTCCTTATCTGTAGGTGGAGGCAGCTGGGAGATTGTGGATGATCCTTCACTCATTTCCAGTAGGTTCGTTTTGTCACCAGTAGCCTCTTCTCTAAAGCCAAGAGGAGTCGGGGAGAAGAGCCTGCCCTGGGCTGCTTGGCTCATGCTGAGAAGACACCACTTCCAGGAAGCATGGGCACGAATGACTCTGACCACTTTGAGATCAGCGAGAACAGACACTGTGGGGTCACTGCGGTTGGTTCTTGTTAAAGTTCTGAACACTTCCACTGCTTAGAGAAGAGACCGGAAGGCTGGGCATGGTGGCTCATGCCTGTAATACAAGCACTTTGGAGGCCAAGGCGGGTGGATCACCTGAGGTCAGGAGTTCAAGACCAGCCTGACCAACATGGTGAAACCCCGTCTTAAAAAAAAGAAAAAAAATTTTTTTAAAAAGAAAAAAAAAAGAGAGAAGAGACCAGAAGATAAGTCTTTCTACCTTCCCCAGAAGGAAGAGACCACAGGTCCAGCCTCAGGGAGAAGGCCTGCTGGTCTTTTGCACTGGAATCAAGAAGTCAGGGAGAAGGTGAGAACTGGGGAGGACCCAAGGCCTCAGCTGCCCTTTGTACCTGCGTGTAACCCGCGCTTATTTACCTACCAGTCAGTTTTCCCCAGCATTGTGTGGAACTGGAAGTGCATGCGGGCTGCCCTCGGCCCCATCCTACTTCCTCCTCTCCAGGGAGACAATGAGGGGAAGGGAAAGCATGGCACCCTAAACCTGCCTGAGGTCCTGGCTCTGCTGCCACCGCCCCGCCACCGATCCATCAGTCTTGGGGAATTCATCCACTTCTCTAGCTTTGCCTCTTCCTCCTCCAGACCTAGAGAAGAGAATCTCTACAATGGGGTGCAGAATTTGGATGATACATGTGCATTTTCCTGGGGAGATGGCTCCTCTGCAGCTTTCACCAGCGGGCTAAAAGAGTTCCTAGACTCCCAGAGAAAAAAGATCCAGTCTCAGGGCCCTGTTCCGTGGCTCTGAGCAGCACGGCAGCCACTTCCTGGCTCTGTCATTTGTAGCCTTTTACTTTAGGCGCCTCTCACTCGCACCTCAGACATCTCCTGAGACGCCCAGGTCTGCAGCCACCCACAACTATTATTCTTTTACCTTTAACAAACCTTTGTTTTAGGTTGCTGGGCCAGGAGGTCAAGTTCCCCTGTGGGGACACCACTGCCTCTCGCCAACTGGTCACTGACATGCACACCCAACATAGCATGTGTGCCCACCCAGAGGGGCAGGTGGACCCAAAGGGCACTGCTGTGAGCTGGGCAGCTAAGGCTCTCTCTAGCCTCTAAGACTCAGCTCAGCTACACACCAGCACCAGACAACCCGGGGTGGGTGTGAGAGAATGGAAGCATCGTGTGAAGTTAACCCACTTGTTTCTGGTTTGCTCTACACAACTGTGCCAGGCCCCAGCTCCAAACCTTTCTAAGGTTTTCATCTCTTCCTACTCTGAGTTCTTGGCTCAGATCCCCTGTCCAGACTCTGAGCTCCCTGCGGGTAGGGACTGTGCCTGGGTCGGGCTTGGATCACAGGGGTGTCTGCTGGGGCCAAGTGTCTGCTGAGCTGCAGAAGGGCTCGAAAGGAGCACTGGCAGGAATCAGAGGGCCTCCCAGGTCCTTCTGGAGGGAATGCTAACAATCAGGGCAGGAAGGAGCCGGCGGTCAGCATCCACCTGTCGAAGCTCAGGGAGTGACCACTCTCCTCCAGTCCAAGCTCTTCTCATTCCCTCGCTGTCTGGATTTCCCCTCCCCATTGGGTTAACACGGCTGGAAAAACGCCCCATAGCCCTCCCCCACGGCTGCCATGGGAGGCCAAGGGGCACTTCTGCCAAAAAATGAGAAACAAGTAAGTGAGGGGGTGCTCTCACCCCAAAGGGAGGTGAGATGGCCCTGACCATGAGAGGTGTGACCTTTGCCTGCAGGCCACACAGGAAGAGAGAAGGAGATACTGTGTCCACTACCTGCCACTCTGCCTCCTCTGGGGGCCACAAGGAGCCTCCTCTGAAGGTTCTTTCCCTTCTGAAGATCTCTGCTTTGATCAGGGACCCCTTTGGCCACCTGGGAAGCCCAAAACAAAACCCCTTTTCAGAATGCTTTTTTTTTGTTTTGTTTTTTGCTCTTGTTGCCCAGGCTGGGGTGCAATGGCGTGGTCTCAGCGACGGCAACCTCCGCCTCTTGGGTTCAAGCTATTCTTTTGCCTCAGCCTCCCAAGTAGCTGAGATTACAAGCATGCACCACCATGCCCGGGTAATTTTGTATTTTTAGTAGAGATAGGGGTTTCTCCATGTTGGTCAGGCTGGTCTTGAATGCCCGACCTCAAGTGATCCGCCCGCCTCGGCCTCTCAAAGTGCTGGGATTACAGGCGTGAGCCACTGTGCCCGGCCAGAATGCTGTCTTAAAATACATCTAAGATGCATAGGATTTTGACTGAAACAATTATGTTGAATGCCAGTAGCCAAAATATTGTAAAAATTGTGATATAGTGATATATGTGCATCTTCATTAATGCATTAAGTAACAAAATCTAGGAGGAGTCTAATAATCACCTTTACTTTTTAAGTGCAGATGAGCTTAAATGATATTTCAAGATACCCACAACAACCATAAAATTATATGAAAATATCTGTGATTTCTATGAGTGACAAAGTCACAGGTACTGTTGACACTGCTGTGGTTTGACATTTACATTCATAATGGAAGAAAACACTCAATTTCAGTTGGAGGTTTGTGAAAACTAAGATGTCATTTATTCCCATTCAACTTCATCAATTCCTTTGAATTCTCTCTGTAGAGCCACTGTAACTGCATCAGACCAGTCTGGTTTAGCTTTTATGTAACAAAGATGTGAGTTGTTTTCCAGTTGCCTCGGACCCTCGGTCACATAACCTAAGCATGCCCAGATGAGCCAAGCCTGTAACCACAGGGGAAACCCAAGTGGGAGCTGAATTAAGAAGCAGACAAGTCCAGGCGCAATGGCTCATGCCTGTAATCCCAGCACTTTGGGAGGCTGAGGTGGGTAGATCACGATTTCAGGAGTTCAAGACCAGCCTGGCCAAAATGGTGAAACCCCATCTCTCCTAAAAATACAAAAATTAGCCGGGCATGGTGGCGGACGCCTGTAATCCCAGCTACTCAGGAGGCTGAGGCAGGAAATTGCTTGAACCTGGGAGGCAGAGGTTTCAGTGAGCTGAGATCGTACCACTGTACTCCAGCCTAGGCAACAGAGAGAGACTCCATCTCAAAACAAAACAAAACGAAACAAAACAAAACAAAACACACCTGACCCAGTCCCCAGCTCAGGAAGGTGCTGCTCTGGGACTTGTTACAAGTCATAAAATCCCCTTGCTACATCCTCCATGGTAGTGATCATTGAACTGATACCAAGTGACTGAACCCACCGGTTGTGTGGGTAGAACTACAGGGTTATGAACCTTTTACCTGGGTCCTTCCACATCACTGGGACAGCTTCTGGAGCAGGGGATCTCAAGCCTGGCTAACACAAGTATCTCTTGGTGAGGGGATGCCCAGTCCCGCTCCTCACCACCTGAATGGAAATCCCCAAGGATGTGCCCCCTGCACTCCTTCGCATCCCAAGTTTTCTAAAATTCCCCAGGGGATTTTAGATTCTACCAGGCAGCAAAGCGAAGAGCCAGCAGCAAGGGGAACAGAGTCAAGAGGAACGAGCCCCGCTGGGCGAGACAGCCGGGTGCTAAAGCAAACCTCAGCTCCGCTCTGAGCCAGAACATCATGGCCCCCTCATCAAGACTTCACCTACTAGGCCTGGCACAGTGGCTCATGCCTGTAATCCCAGCACTTTGGGAGGCTGAGGTGGGAGGATTGCTTGAGCCCAGGAGTTCAAGACTAGCCTGGGCAAGATGGCAAAATCCCATCTCTACAAAAAAGTTTAAAAATTGGCTGGGCATAGTGGCCTGCAGCTGTTGTTCCAGAGACTCATAAGGCTGAGGTGGGAGGATCGCGTGAGCCTGGGAGATCGAGGCTTCAGTGAGCCCTGTTTGCATCAGCGCACTCCAGCCTGGGGGCAGAGCAAGACCCTGTGTCTAACAAGTTCAACAACAACAACAACAATAAAGACTTCACCCACTGGGTGCCTTGGGCGACTTCACTTACTGGCTTGGCCAGGCCTTGTGCTGGGCACAGAGAACACCAGAGATGGTGCTGGGAGTGTGTGTGTTGGGTCTCTGTGCATTGACCATGGAGGCGACCCTCCACCCACACCCCTCCTGGCCCTGGGCTGATGGTGGTCTTTCTTGGGTTGGGCCCTTTGAGCTGTCACACCTGCACTCTCTTCCGAGCCCCACACCATGATCCAGCTACAGTTTCTCCTCAATCTACCTCACCCCCAGGCCAGGCACCACTTCAGGGGCACCACCTACACTGTGTTCAATGAAAATGACACCCCCTGGGGTTGTGCAACGAGGTGGCACTGCCCATCCCACCCCCAATTTGTGTAAATTTCCTGAGGGCAAGCTCTGTGTCCAGTTCTCCTCCCACCGACTCTCTAAAAAATTCCTTTCTCTTCTCTGCATCTCAGTTCTCTTGCAGGGGCGTAACAGGAGAATTCTTGTGCTGAGCTCTCCCAGTTCAGCCATTTAGGATTCTACCCCACAACCCATTCACTTATTTATTCATTTCAATCCATGAATACTTTTTGAGTATCTACTTTGTGGCAAGCATTGCTCTAGGTGCTTGAGCTGTATCTATGAACAAAAGGTACCCATCTCTGCCCTCATGGAGTTACAATCTAGTAGATGGCGTTGAGGGTGACAGAAGCACGGAGCAACACAATGGCTAAGGAAATTCTACAGCATATGGGGGAAAGGAGGAAAGTCCAGAGGCAGCTGGGAGAGGAGTGCACGCTGTAAGTAAGATGGTCGGGGGTGCTCATCCAAGAAGGAAGACTTGCAGCCGGTGAAGGAGGGAGCCAGGTAGGAAGCCCATTCACCTGCCACCTGCAGAGGTGAAAATAGAAACAGAGTGAAAAGCCTCAGGCACACCCTGAGATAAACAAAGAAGCAAGAGAAGGGGCTTTAGGACCTTGAGCTTCAAAGCCAGCAGTAAAGAAAAGACCGAATTCTGTTCTTATTGTCTGAAAAAGACAATGACAAGGGCATTGGACTGCTCCAGCCAGAGCCAGGGGTAACTGGCCTCCACCCCAGCCAAACAATGGGGCAAGCTGGGATGGAGGAAGTGAAACCCTTGACCAGAAGCTGGAGAAAGCTCCTCCCCACCACCTTCTCCACTCCAAACCAGCAGCTCTGGGCCGAGGGGCCCAATACCCAGCTCCCAGCCCAGGCCATGGTGGGTGCCCACATCATCTATCCCCTTCCTTCTGCTTTGAACTTACCAATCATACTCCTGCCTCAGGGGCTTGGTACTTTTTCTCATCCCTGAATAGCTAACCCATATACTTCTGCAACTTAATGTCGCCTTACAGGTGACAGTGGTCTTCCCTGCCATTCTTTCCTATCGAAAATAGCCCACCACCTCTCCATGCCCCTACTCTGCCAATGCAACCCAATATCATTTACATACTGACAGATATCCATATATTGACTGTCTGCGTCCATCACTAGGATGTGAGCTCCATGCGGGCAACAACTGTGTCATGTCCATCATCCTGTCCCTGGCATCGAGGACATTCCCTGGCACACATAAGCACTCTGTTCTGTCCCTATGTAGGGTTAGAAGATGCTGGAGAAATTATCTAAGCTCTACCTGGACTCTTTGGAAATATCTTTCTTACAAAATGTACTCATCAATCATACTGGATTGAATAGTGTCCCTGCAAAATTCATGTGTACTAGAACCCCAGAATGTGACCTTATTAGGAAATAGGCTATTTGTAGATGTCACCAAGTTAAAATGAGGTAATAATGAATGAAGATGAAGCCTAATCCAATAGCTGACGTCCTGTTAGCAAGAAGGAAATGTGGGCCTAGAGGGAAGAGGATGTGAGACAGAGGGAGGACACCATGTGACCACGGGGGCCAAAATGAGGGCGGGGTGTCTGCAAGCCGCAGGGCACCAAGGATTTCCAGCAATGCCAGAAGTCAGGAGGAGGAACGGACTCACCTCCCGCAGAGCCTTCGGTGGCAGCATGGCCCTGCCAGCAATTTCATTTCAGACTTCTCCCCTCTAGAACTGTGAGGGATGTCACTGTAAGCCACCCAATTTGTGGCACTTTGTTGGCTCAGTCCTAGGAAAACAATACAGCAATGTTACCTGGAGTGGCAATCCCATAAGTGGCCAAAGATGGGTCACTCCATCTGCCAGATGCCCATCCCTGGAGAGGACCCAGAAGCCTGAGACATTAGACCATTAGGCAAGTCCTTGCCTGAAAAGTGTTTTTTTTTTTTTTTTTTTTTAAGAGATGGGGGTCCTGCTATGTTACCCAGGCTAGACTCCGACTCCTGGACTCAAGCGATCCTCCTGCCTC
This sequence comes from Cacajao melanocephalus, assembly GCA_963573385.1. Taxonomy (NCBI): domain Eukaryota; kingdom Metazoa; phylum Chordata; class Mammalia; order Primates; family Pitheciidae; genus Cacajao; species Cacajao melanocephalus. The sequence continues at coordinate 81,137 of CAUYLG010053586.1, read as the reverse complement.
AGCCTCCCAAGTAGCTGGGATTATAGGTGCGCACCACTATACCCGGCTAGGAGCTTTCAATTCTCTCTCTTTTTTTTTTAATGAAGGGTCTTGCTCCACTGAGATGCATGACTGTAGTGGCACAATCACAGCTCACTGCAGACTCAGACTACTGGGTTCAAACACTCCTCCTGCCTCAACCTTCCCAGTAGCTGGGACTTTCAGCACGCACCACTGTGCCTAGCTAGAGCTTTCAATCTTATTGGGAAAACACAGATTACAGCTTGTTCTTGCAAAGATTTCCCTGCCCGTTCTCGTAACTACATCTTCCAGAAAAAGGAAGTGCTGGGCTTTGAGTGAAGGGCCTACACTGACGTGAGGCCATGCCTCCAGGGTGTCACCGCAGAGGCTCGGTCCAGTCCACACACGATGCCAGCCACACACTGCATTTCAAATGTGCTAGTCACACTTTTAAAAAGGAAACAGAAGCAGGTGAAATTAATTTTAATAACATATTTTATTTGACCCCAAATAACCAGCTTATCTTTTAATATATAATCAGTATAAAAATTACTCACGAGATATTTTAGCTTCTTCTTTCCTATGAAGTCTTCAAAATCCAGTGTGCATTTCATGTTGATAGCACCTCTCAGTTCAGACCTGCCACACTGCACGTGCTCAGGGCCTCATGTGATGAGAGGCTGTGGCACTGAAAGGCGTAGTCATAGAGGCTTCCGGATAGACCAGCAGTGCTAAACATAGGCCAGGGACCCCCCAGAGCTTCCTGAATGAGCTTGGGGAAGTCCATTCATTTCCTGAAATTGTCAGCCAAAATTTGGATGTCTGCATTTGTTCCTCAGGAGAGGGTTGATTATTTTATTAGATTTTCAAAGGGGTTTGCTAACCACAAAAGATTCAGGACCCTGCAGTAGGTACAGATTTATGGGCTGAAGACTGCGTCCAGCTCCTTCATTTTTTTCAGTACAGGAGCCTGTGGACAGAGGAGGGGCAGGGTGTCTTACTCAAGGGATCACAGCGGCTTTGAGGCACAGCTTGCACTTGAAGCCCAGCTCAGGATTCAATCAGTTCCCCTCACTGTCCCCAGCTCTGGAGGGCAGCTAAGATTCTTTCTTTCTTTTCTTTTCTTTTTTTTTTTTTTTTTTTTTTTTATGCAGGGTATCGCTCCGTCACTTAGGCTGGAGTGCAATGGCACAATCTTGGCTCACTGTAACCTCTGCCTCCCAGGTTCAGGCAATTCTCCTGCCTCAGCCTCCAGAGTAGCTGGAATTATAGGCATCCACCTCCGTGCTGGGCTAATTTTTGTATTTTTAGTTAGAGACAAGGTTTGACCATGTTGGCCAGGCTGGTCTCGAACTCCTGACCTCAAGTAATCCATCCACCTCTGCCTCTCAAAGTGCTGAGATTACAAGTGTGAAACACTGTGCCCAGCCTTAAGATTATTTGTTGACATCAGCTGCCGGAGAGCGGAGGGCGTGTGGGTAGCTGAAGTCAGCAAGCGGCAGTTTCCACAGCTCTTGCACCTACGAGAGTGACACGGGCTGCCGTCTACTCCGTTCTCAAAGTTTCCACAGAAAGGACACAACTTCCTGTTGTTTGCTCTTCCCCATCTGACTCTACCATTGGTCAGAGCCTCCACCCTGCTGCTCAGAGGGAGGCTCGCAGTAGAAATCCTTCATCCCAGGCTGAGCCAGGTGGCTCACGCCTGTAATCCCAGCACTTTGGGAGGCTGAGGCAGGCGGATCACCTAAGGTCAGGAGTTTGAGACCAGCCTGACCAACATGGTGAGACCCTGTTGCATTTTGTATTCTCCACTAAAAATACAAAATTAGCTGGGTGTGGTGGCGCATGCCTGTAATCCTAGTTACTCGGGAGTCTGAGGCAGGAGAATCGCTTGAACCCAGGAGGTGGAGGTTATGGTGGGCCAAGATCACGCCATTGCCCTCCAGCCTGGGCAAGAAGAGTGAAACTCCATCTCAAAAAAAAAAAAATCCTCATCTGCATCCAGAGACCTAGAGTGAAGGCTCTTTACAAGGTGGTTCCAATATCTGGCTGGTCATGAGAATCACCTGGGTAGAGGGGAGAGGGTGGAAACCCAGGTGCTAACCTGAATCTCTGGGGAAAGGACCGCAGAAGCCTCTGCTGCTGATGGGTCCTCGTGATTTGGCTTGTGTTCGCCGTTGGGCATGGGTTTGGTTGTTCTCTAAGGAAGGTGGCCTGACTGAGAGGGAACTGGCCTTGGCAGTCATCTGAATTTTGAAGCCGGATTCCTGCCACTTTCTAGCTCTGTGACCTTGGGTAAATTTTCTTTAACTTCTTGAGTCTCTATGTCCTTATATGCAGAATGGAGATAATATAAGAGTAAACAACTCACAGATGCAAGAGCCCTGCTCTTGTCCTCACATACGCTGGCCCTCTGGGCCCACCCTCTGCCCTTCATCCCCCGAGCCCCCCCTCAGTGGCCCCACCATCTATCAGGGACATGTTGTCTGATGGTTTGAAGAGTAACCAAGTGTTTCAGATACTAGCACATGTTGGATCAGCATTCTTCCTTCAGTTTCTCCCAGGATGCCAAAATAAACATAACCACAGTACAGTTATTTTCTTCAATGAATGGGAAAAGAAATATTTCTGCAACCAACTTCAGAATCTTGACATGATGTGAAGGTCATGGTCTAGTTCCACCTGCAAACATGGAATGCAATGCTCACCTGCACGTGTTCTACAAAGCCAGCAGCTAGGATCTAGCAATTTCCACTGGAACCGAAATGTGACTGTTGACCACTAGCCACCCTCACTTAGAGATTTTTTTTTTTTTTTGAGACAGAGTCTCACTCTGTTACCCCAGGCTGGAGTGCAGTGGTACAATCTTGGCTCACTGTAACCTCTGCCTCCCAGGGTCAGTCAATCCTCCTACCTTAGCCTTCTGAATAGCTGGGACTACAGGCGCTCACCACCACACCCAGCTAATTTTTGTATGTTTTGTAGAGATGGTGTTTTGCCACACTTAGCAGCCGTGTTGTCCAGGCTGATTTCGAACTCCTGCACTCAAGTGATCCTCCTGTCTCGGCTCCAGAAGTGCTGGGATCACACAGGCGAGCACCACACCTGGCCACATCATATATTTTTTAAAGTTTATCAATCCCTAAGTAGCAAATTGTTTCAAGAAGTCCCATATTGGGCTGGGCACATTGGCTCACACCTGTAATCCCAGCACTTTGGGAGGCCAAGGTAGGTGGATCACTTGAGGTCAGGTATTCCAGACCAGCCTGGCCAATATGGTGAAACCTTGTCTCTACTAAAAATACAACAAATTAGCTGGGCAGGGTGGCACATGCCTATAATCCCAGCTACTCAGAAAGCTGAGGCAGGAGAATCTCTTGAACCTGGGAGGCGGAGGTTGTAGTGAGCTGAGATCATGCCATTGCACCCTAGCCTGGGCAACATAGCAAGACTACATCTCAAAAAATAAAAAAGTCTCATATTGGATTTTTCCCAAGGATCCCCTGAAGCGGGCAACAGGAGGAGCAAGGATTTCCTCGACTCCTGACTCCGGTGCCAGGTAGCTGATGTGGGGAGCAGGGAGCAGCTGTAGCAGCCTTGACCTCCAGGACATCTTGATGTCCACACCCTCTCTCCCTCCTCCCCTCCACTCCAAGCAGGTCAGGCTGCTCCTGGTGTCTGAACATCACTGGACCGTGCCAGCTGGAGTCCTTGTGATCACGCACAGCCTCTTCTCCTTGCTGCTCCCCCCATCCTTCAAGTCCCAGCGCCTCCGTGAAGCTTCCAGGCCTCTCTCGCTCCCTGAGTTTCCAAGCTCCCTCCTGATTTCTCAAAACCAGGATTATCTGCCCGTCCTTCTTGACCCCCATTACTGCAAGCTGGATGCAGGGTTCCCAGGGAGGGCCTGGGACAGGGGCCTTGCACAAAGAAAGTGCTCAATAAAGCCTTACTGATTGCCGCATTCGATATGTTGCACCACGGACTGGAAGGGGAAATTCAAATCAACTCAGGGCGCAGACAGTGGTTATGTCAGCCTGAGCCCTGGACTTGTACATCTCATGTTTTGATCAAGTCCCACGGAACCTGAAATTGCAAAAGAGAGGAAACAAGGGTTGCTACGGAATAGCCTAACCACAGTGAGACACATCTTGTTTGTTATCTATATGACGCTTTTGGTTTCAAAAACACAGCCCTGTTGCAAGACTAGTGATCGGGGCCAGGAACTAGACCTTCTCTGTTATTAACAGATCACCTGAAGACAGTGAGGGGTGGGCCTCTGCCAAGACCAGGGACTCCCATCACATTCACAAACACTTTCCCACAATGGTCTTCTCTTCAGCAAAATGAATCACAAGGTCAAGAAGGAAGTGAGAAGGAAAGAAAGAATGCTGCCCAGGTGTGTTTCTCCTGAGCAATTCGCTTATTTTATGGACAACAGTGTTTCATTATGTAATTAATTCCGTTTCCCTTATCTCATTGGGTACTAGGAAGCTCAGAGCCAATCCTGTGACCCACTAAATAAGGATGTACTTTCTGTATTAGTCTCTGCTGGCTCCATTTTATGTTTATATCTTGATTTTCCCTCTATTTTTCTCATCAACTTGCTGAAATTTGCCATAAGTTCTATTTAGAATAAGGAGGAGGGTAAAAGGAGAACAGGGAAAAGTGGTCCTTGCCCTTGAATAATGAAAAATACATAAGTAAGGAGATAGGTAACAATAACAAAAATAATATTATAGAAGTTAATATTTATGGCTGTGCACAGTGGCTCACGCCTGTAATCCCAGCACTTTGGGAGGCCAAGCGGGCAGATCACCTGAAGTCAGATGTTTGAGACCAGCCTAGCCAACGTGGTGAAAACCTGTCTCCACTAAAAATACAAAAATAGCTGGGTGTGGTGGCAGGCACCTATAATCCCAGCTACTCAGGAGGCTGAGGTGGGAGAATCCTTCAGACCTGGGAGGTGAAGATTGCAGTGAGCCGAGATCGTGCCACTGCACTCCATCTTGGGCAACAGAGTGAGACTCGGTCTAAAAAACAAAATTCTTTTTTAAAAAAGGATGTCAACATTTATTTAGCACTTATGCAAGGCACTGCGGCATGTAACATTTATTTAGCACTTTTGCAAGGGACTGTGGTATGTATCATCTCACTAATTCCCCTAACAGCCCCACCAATAAAAGTACAGAACTATTATTTTCCTCCAAATTAGTATTATAGACGAGGAAAGGAAAGCTAAGTAGTGAAGCCAAGATCACACGGCTAGAAATGATGTGGCTAGGACCTAATCCCAGGTCTGGGTAGGGCCAAAGCTCGGCTCGTGGACACCGCATCTACAGAATCACGTAGGAGGGGCGTAAAGTGAAGGTGCCATGGTGAAATTCACAGAGAGACTGTGGAAGGCAAGATTGGAGAGCCCAATTCCGGCTGGCTGGCTCTAAAAAATGCTAATGTCTTTGACTCAGAAAATATTACTAGGTTCACAGAATCCCGGTTTTAACTATAAATAGCTAAGTAATAAAGAGGCTACAGGCCCCAAGTCTAATGTTCCTCCCTTCCCTTCAAACCCAGCCTCAGGAATGACACTTAGACTGCACGTTCCCTGAGTGCAGGGACTGTGTCTTGTTCCCGGTTGGGTCCCCAGGACCCAGTGTGGTGCCTGGCACAGAGGAGGGCCTGCATAGCATGCGCTGTGTTAATAAAGGAACGCATGGCTCACAGATACTTCACAATCATTGTTGGCACCGTGCAGATGAAGGCAGCTAGACGCAAACCCACACACATGTATTCTGATGACACACATCACACATGCCACCCTGTGTGTCTCCTCTGGAGGCCCCTGCCTTTTCCATTATAATGTGGCTCACATAAGTGATATGCAGTTTTTCAAATTTCAATAAAAAGGAAAGATATAGTGAACTAGCTGCTTTTTTTTCTTTGAGATGGAGTCTCAGTCTGTCACCCGGACTGGAGTGCAATGGCACAATCTCAGCTCACTGCGACCTCTGCCTCCCGAGTTCAAGGGATTCTCCTGCCTCGGCCTTCTAAGTAGCTGGAATTACAGGCGCACACCACCACACCCAGCTAATTTTTTTTTGTGTGTGGAGATGGGGTTTCACCATGCTGGTTAGGCTGGTCTCAAACTCCTGACCTCATAATCCAGCCGCCTCAGCCTCCCAAAGTGCTAGGATTACAAGCATAAGCCACTGTGCCCATCCACCTAGCTGCTTTTGTAGACAGAAATAAAAATAAAAACAGGTCTGCATCCAGGGTAAGGCAGGAGATTTGAGGGGATTCAGTAGACAGTTCATGCCTAGATGGCTAGAACAATTTTTTTCCTTTGAGATATTCTCTCTCTGTTGCCCAGGCTGGAGTGCAGTGGTGCTATCTTGGCTCACTGCAACCTTCACCTTCCGGGTTCAAGTGATTCTCCTGCCTCAGCCTCCCGAGCAGCTGGAATTACAGGTGCCCACCACCACACCTGGCTAGTTTTTTGTATTTTGAGTAGAGACTGGGTTTCGTCATGATGGCCAGGTTGGTCTTGAACTCCTGACCTCAGGGGGTCCACTCCCCCTACAGCCTCTGAAACTGTTAGGATTACAGGTGTGAGCCACGGCAGCTGGCTTGATTTTATTTCTGCCAGCAGAAAAGGCAGTGCTGACATGGAATCCGTAGAAACGGGGTTCACTTCAGGGGTGCCCCTCACCAGGAAAGGCCACAAGAGTTACCAGATTTTCCATCCCTGATGCTTTGCCTGATCAAGCCCTGGATCACCCTTCCAGGCAGAGACATGCACTGCCAGCAGCTGGAAGGCAGAGTAGGGTAATTGGATCCCACCTCAGGCACTGCAGTAGTCAGGGTTTTCCAGAGAAACAGCGTGAGAGACTTTGAGAAACTGGCTCATGCGATGATCGGGGCAGGCAAGTTTGAAATCTGAAGGGCAGGCCAGGAGGCTGGAAATTCTAGCAGACATTGATGTTGCGGCCTTAAATCCTAAGGTGGTCTAGAGATTAATTCCTTCCTCCTCAGTCTTTTCTCTCAAGGCCTTCAATTGATTGGGTGGGGCCCATCCACATTGTGTGTGTGTGTGGGGTGGGGGGGGTGTTAATTTGCTTTACTCAGAGTCTACTCATTTAAATGTTAATCTCGTCCAAAAAAATACCCTCATAGCAACATCTAAAACAATGATTGACCAACAACTGAGCACCAGAGCCTAGCCAAGCTGACACATCAAATTAACCATCACAGGCACTTACTAGCATTGAGCGTGGTCACGGTGAAGACACCTGCTTCATAAAGGCCTTAGAGGTCCAGCAAGTGGCCCATGTGAGCGCTCTGTACCATCTGGCATATGATGGGTCAGCTCAGGTCTGCGTGGGGCCCTGGCAGTATGAAGGGGACCCTGGCCTCTGGATTCCCATATGTGTCAGCAACAGCTGAGCCGCCTCTCTGACCAGGGGCTGCATTCCACAGGCTTGGAGGGCAGCCTGGGTGCAGGGACACATCCTCATGCCCTGTTCCTCCTGGCAGCACAGAAGCCCCGGGTGCCAGCAGCCTGTTTCCAGAAGTCCTGATCATGGCTGAGCCCCACCCAAGGGCCATGATACAAATGCACTGGCTGAGGGAGACTGGATTGTATCCCGAGGAGGGTCAGCTCCAGTGACCCATCTCTGTGTCCTTTGACAAGCTAAAGGAGGGACCAGGCCCTGAGAGATAGCCATCTGAGAAAGCCTTGAGGACCACCAAGAGGCCCTTGACAGAGAGTCCCTGTTGTATATGACAAGGTTAAACCCAAAAGAGCACAGCTTACAGCCAAAGCATGGGCAAAGGAGAACTCTTTCCCTAAGCATGAATGTGCAGTGTGCATATGTTCCCAGATCTCCTCTGTCCAATAGTTTTCAACCATTGACACTGACCTTAAACACCTGAAACAAAATTTAAAATTAAGAAAAGATGACTTTGTTGAAATCATACTTACCTTAAAAATGTCCATTCCAGCCAGGCAAGGTGGCTCACATCTGCAATCCCAGCATTTTGGGAGGCTGAGGAGGGCAGATTGCCTGAGGTCAGGAGTTCAAGATAAGCCTGCCCAACATGGTAAAACCTCCTCTCTACTAAAACTACAAAAAGTACCCAGGTGTGGTGGGGGGGCACCTATAATCCCAGCTACTAGGGAGGCTAAGGCAGGAGAATTGCTTGAACCTGGAAAGGGGAGGTTGCAGTGAGTTGAGATCGCACCACTGCACTCCAGCCTGGGTAACACAATGAGACTCCATCTCAAAAATAAACCAATAAATAAGCCAGGCTCGTGGCTTGTGCCTGTAGTCCCAGTTACTGGAAGGCTGAGGTGGGAGGATTGTTTGATCAAGCCCAGGAATTGGAGGCTGCAGTGAGCTGTGATCACACCACTGCCCTCCAGGTTGGGCAACAGGGCAAGACCTGTATTTCCTTTTTTTTTTTTTTACTTTATATATATATATATATATATTTTTTTTTTCTTCTTTTTAAAGATGGGGTTTCACCATGATGGCCAGGCTGGTCTTGAACTCCTGACCTCAGGTGATCCACCCACCTCGGCCTCCCAAAGTGCTAGGATTACAGGCGTGAGCCACCGCGCCAAGCCAAGACCTGTATTTCTTAAAAAATACAGGTAAATAAGTAAAAGCGTCCTTTGTGCCCGGCACTGTTCTTGGACCTGGAACCCCAAGGCCCTTCCTGCCCTCGCAGCACTAACATTCTTGGCCCTCGCCTCTTCCATGTCCACCTCGAAACCTACCACTCATAAATCTTGATCTCCAGCCGAGACCCGATCCCAGAGCTCTAGCCCAGCTGCTCCACCTGGGTGGCCGAACATCAGCTCAGACTCACCACAACCCAACTGAACTTTTCTTACCCCTACACCAGCTCCAGCCCTTTATGTCCCTATTACTGCCAGTGACACCGCCATTCACCCAGCCACTCCAGCCCCAGACCTTAATAGCAGTAGAATCGGATCCATCTACTGAGTGCTGAACATGAGCCCGGCATGAATATCGTCTAACTTCACCCTCAACACAAATCTGTGACATGGGCTTCATTACAGAGGAGAAAAGAGGAGCTCAGAAAGGTTAAATAATTTGCCCAAGGTTGTACCGCTAGAAAGCCACATAGCCAGAACTTAAATCCAGGTGTCTTTTCAATGAACAGCTGGGTTTTTTGTGTGTGAGTCTGGGGACCCTTGGGATCCCCAAGACCTTTTCAGGGGGTTTATAAGGCCACAACTATTTTCACAATAATACTAAGATGTTATTTTACCCTTTCTCTCAAAAGGGTACAGTAGAGTTTCAGAAGCTTTGTGATAGGTGGTGTCAAAATAGGGGCCAGATAAGAAATGAGTATATAGGTAAGTGTCAAAATAGGAGACAGATAAAAATGAGGAGACAGATAAGAAAATCCAGCAAGCTGAATTTCTCTTAAACTGAACATCAAAGAGACTTGAAAAACTATAAAATAATGCCAGTCTTCTCAGTAATTTTTTAAAATTTTAGAATATATATGGGCCGGGCACAGTGGCTCATACCTGTAATCCTGGCACTTTGGGAGGCTGAGACAGGTAGATCACTTGAGGCCAGGAGTTCGAGACCAGCCTGGGCAACATGGGAAGACCCCATCTCTACAAAAAATACAAAAAATTAGCTGAGCATGGTGATGTGTATCTGTAGTTCCAGCTGCTCAGGAGGCTGAGGTGGGAAGACCCGTATGAACCTGGAAGTGGGAGGCTGCAGTGAGTCATAATAGCACCACTGCATTCCAGCCTGTGTGACAGAGCCAGACCCTGTCTCGAAATAAATAGACAAATAACAATAAAAATAAAATATTCTATTTTAATTTCTAACATGGCAAACATCAGTAGATATATCCCATGTAAAAAAATTCAATAATTTTTACTTATTTATTTATTTATTTTGTAGCGATAAGGTCTCTGTTTTCCAGGCTGGTCTCTAACTCCTGGACGAAAGTGATCTTCCCGCGTCAGCCACCCAAAATGTTGGGATTACAGGCATGAGCCACCACACTCAACATTTGATAATTTTAAAAAGTGTAAAGGAGTCCTAAGACCAGAAAGTTTGAAGACTGCTGACTGAAAGCGTACTGTCTTTCGTTTCCATTTTCTCGACATATCACATCTACATTTGTTTAAGAACGTTCTGCTGTTTTCTGGCCTTTAGACTGTCCTTGCTTCACACTTGTCCAGGAATTGCTGTTTGTGGATTTCGCTTGCTGCTTACTAGCCACCATCCCTTGTACTTTTTGTTTTTATAAGTCTAGAGTCTTTTAATTGCCAGTGACACACTCAAATTCAATTGATCTAAGCATAAGAAGGACTTTATTGGTCAGATGAGGGCTTCAGGCACAGCTGGGTCCAGGTGTCCCAATCATCATCAGGAACCTGACTGCCTGCATCTCTGGACTCCGCTTTCCTCGCGTTGTCTTTGCTCTCAGGCAGGTTCTCTCCTCACCTGGGGACATGACAGCTCCCACAGCTCCATCTTAGGCTCAGACCAGCCTAGCATCCTCAGGAGAAAGAGAAAGATCCTCTTTTTTAGCAGATTCATCAAAAGTCCATGGGTTGATGCTATAGCTTAGATCTACTCTCTGTTTCTGTGTGTGGTAAAATATACATAACATAAAGTTTAGCATTTTAACCTTTTTTTTTTTGAGACAGGGTCTTGTTCTGTCACCCAGGCTGGAGTGCAGCGACAGGATCATGGCTCACTGCAATTTGTGCCTCCCGGGTTTAGGTGATTCTCCTGCTTCAGCCTCCTGAGTAGCTGGGACTACAGGTGTGCACTGCCACGCCTGGCCAATTTTTATATTTTTAGTAGAGACAAGGTTTCACCACATTGACCACGCTGGTCTTGAACTCCTGGGCTCAAGTGATCCGCGCACCTCGGCCTCCCAAAGTGGTGGTATTACAGGTGGGAGCCACCATGTCCAGCCTTAGTCATTTGTAACTGTACAGCTCTGTGGCATGAAGTACATTCACGCTGTTGTGCAGTTATCACCGCCATTGTTGTTTTGGGGATAGCAATCTGCCAGTTTTCCTCTAAGGAATCGCCAGCCCCCAGTTCTCATTCCCTGTGGTTTAGGGGACCTTCCGAAGTTTCAGCTTCAGGGATGCATATGAAATTCCTGCCTGACCTATGAGAATTTCTCCTAGGCCACAGGGTTTGGTCCAGGGACAGCCCTGGACAGGAGCTGGATCAATGAGAGTCAATACTCATCATCCTGGGTTGTGCTAACACTACCAGGAGAGGTGACATTGCTAAGCTAGTAGGATGTATGCCTGGGGCTCCCAGGGCCACTCATGGAAGGAGACTGCCCAAAAACCAACAGCAAGGAAAGCAGATCCAAGAGGTAAAGCAAGAAAGATGCTGAGCCCTTGGTTATTTAAGTCAATACATGGCTCTTTTGCTTTTTCTTTCTTTCTTTTTTGCTTGCAAAGAGACCCAACTAGCACAATGTGGTAGCGAGAGTAAGTAATGGCGCCATCATCTCCTCAAGGATGTTCATGTCCTAATTGTCCTAAATCCTGGAAATAGTGACTGTTGCCTTACACAGCAAAGGGAAACTGGGGATGCAGGTGGATTAAGGCTGCCAATCATATGCGCTTAAAATAGAGAGATTCTCCTGGATCATCCAGGTGGGCCCAAGGTCATCACAGAGGCCCTTCCCCGCAGAGGTGGAAGAGGAAGGCAAAAGATAAGTTCCAAGTGATGTGGTGTGAGAGGGGCTACACTTTCCTTTGCCAGCTTGAAGACAACAGAAGGGGCCACAAGCCAAGGAATGTGGGCAGCCTCTAGAGGCTGGAGAAGGTAAGAAAACACTCTCTAGAGCCTCCAGAGAGGACGGCAGCCCTGCCAACACCTAAGTTTTACACCACCGAGACCCGTGTCAGACTCACATACCTTCAGAACTGCATGATAATAAATTCATGTAGTTTTAACCACCAAGTTTGTGGTAATCTGTTACAGCAAATGGAAAACTAAAACATCCCGTATTTCACCAGTTGGTTCATAACACACCGCTGTAAAATCACAGCCAGTGACTCCATCTGCCTGCCTGCAGGACAAGCCCACCTTCCACACCTGGAATTCAGGTCCTTCGTGGGCTGCTCTGTCTGGTCCAATCTACCCTCCAGCCTCATGGTGCAATCTCCCAGGCTCAAGCAATCCTCCCACCTCAGCCTCCCATGTAGCTGGGTCCACAGGCATGTGCCACTATGCCTGGCTAATCTATTAATTTTTTTCTTTGCAGAGATAGGGGTCTCCCTATGTTGCCCAGGCTGGTCTTGAACTTCTGAGCTCAAGTGATCCTCCTGCCTCAGCTTCTGAAAGTGCTGGGATGACAGGCTTGAACCACTGTGCAAAGCCTGGCCTCGTGTCTTTATCAGTACTTCTTTCAGGCTCTTCAATCAGGGTTGCTCTCCTTATTTTTCTCTCAGAGCCTTTGGTGCTAAGACTAATCCAACTCTTCTTTCCATCTCTTCCCACAAAACATGCCATTCTTTCCTCTGCCTGTCATAACCCCCCCTGTCTCTTCCTTCATCCCAGCTCCACCGGGTGACCTTCATTCCTCAGTGTCGACACACAAGACTCATTTTGGGTGTGCCTACTGGATTGCAAATCCAAGAGGGCTTGCCTCCTTCCCAAACTGTGCACCTCACCAGCTCACCTTCTTGTTTTTTTTTTTTGAGACAGATTCTCATTTTGTCACCCAGGCTGGAGTGCAGTGGCACTATCTCAGCTCACTGCAACTTCCACCTCCCGGGTTCAAGCGATTCTTGTGCCTCAGCCTCCCGAGTAGCGGGGACTACAGGTGCCTGCCACCATGCCCAGCTAATTTTTGTATTTTTAGTAGAGACGGGGTTTCACCATATTGGCCAGGCTGGACTTGAACTCCTAACCTCAAGTGATCCACCTGCCTCGGCCTCCCAAAGTGCTGGGATTACAGGCATGAGCCGCCTTGCACAGCCCCAGCTCATTTTCTTAGAAAGGTACCTTACCTCCACCTCCACATCCCAGGGTGGTAGCTGAGCAGTAGTCAGAGAACAATCAGCCTGGTCTAGAGCAGGAAAGGGAGCTCCTGAGGGAGGTCTTTCTTTGGGGGGAGAAAATAACTCTAGAATTGGTTATGGTGATGGTGAGTTTGACAATCTGAAGATATTATTAAGGGCAAATACTGAAGGGAAAAAAAAAAGCAAAGTTAGGGACTCCAGGAAGAACACAAATCTGTGCAGGAAAGGAATATAATCAAAGTATATTTCAGGCTGGGCACAGTGGCTCATGCCTGTAATATCAGCACCTTGGGAGGCCAAGGTGGGAGGATTGCTTGAGCCCAGAAGTTGGAGACTAGCCTGGACAACATAGGGAGATCTCTATCTCAACAAAAAATAAAAATCAATTAGCCAGGTGTGGTGGTGCATGCCTATAGTCTCAGCTGTTTGGGCGGCTGAGGTGGGAAGATCACTTGAGCCTGAGAGGTCGAGGCTGCAGTGTGTCATGATCACCTCACTGAACTCCAGCCTGGGCAACAGAGTAAGACCCTGTCTCAAAACCACAATGACAAAAACAATGATGACATATTTTACTTGATTCTGCATTGGGCAATAGATACACAGTCATAATGTAGATAATGTGTGTTGATACTAACCTTGAGGATCTCCCTATAAACAGAGATACAGTAATAATTTTTTTTTCTTGAGAAGGAGTCTCACTCTGTCACCCAGGCTGGGGTGTAGTGGCACGATCTCGGCTCACTGCAACCTCCACCTCCCAGGTTCACTCGATTTTCCTGCCTCAGCCTCCCAAGTAGCTGGGATTATTACAGGTGCCCACTATAATGCCCGGCTAAGAGGTACACTAATAATTATGACTGCATAATAGAATGTATACTTAACCCCTGACAATGTATAAATGAGAATACAGAGGATTTGTGAGGTTGATGAAGATAGGAAAGTTTGAAGGGTAGGGGAACTAGTATCCTTATCTTATGGATGGTCCAGAAATAGAACAACACAATCTTATATCTATAAATGTACTGTATGTATTATACATATGCAAGTAGATATATGTATATAATATACATGGTTTAACAAAAAAGTGTTAAACTATATAGGGAGATATATTGAAAGAGGTGAGGAGGAGAAGTGGAGTGTTGTAAGTGAATTAAATCCTTTACTATCATTGGAGAAATCAACAGATAATGTTTTAAATTGATAAATCAAGAAATAGTGATATGAATATGTTATTACAACATGTCCAAATAACCACCAAAAGATGGTTAAACAGATTTTCTCCTGGGAGCGGTGGAGGGGAATGCGCAGGGAACAACAGTACTAGGGGCTGGGACTGGTCATTTTCATTTTAAACTTTTTGCAACTATTATTTTAGATTTAGGGTGTCTCTTAATTAAATTTGGCCAGGCTCGGTAGCTCATGCCTGTAATCCCAGCACTTTGGGAGGCCAAGGTGGGTGGATCACGAGGTCAGGAGATTGAGACCATCCTGGCCAACATGGTGAAACCCCATCTCTACTAAAAATACAAAAATTAGCCAGGCGTGGTGGTAGGTGCCTGTAATCCCAGCTACTCGGGGCTGAGGCAGGAGAATTGCTTGAATCCAGGAGGTGGAGGTTGCAGTGAGCCAAGATTGAACCACTGCACTCCAGCCTGGCGACAGAGCGACATGCCGTCTCAGAAAAAAAAAAAAAAAAAAAATTAGCTAGGCATGGTGGCGCATGCCTATAGTCCCAGCTATTCAGGAGGCAGAGGTTTCAGTAAACCGAGATCACATCACTGCACTCTAGCCTGGGTCAGAGAAAGATACTCCATCTCAAAAAAGTTAATAAAATAAATATTAAAAAAGAAAAAAGAACAATGTACAAAATCCTTGGCCACACGGTAGAATTTGGGGGATGCTCACTCCAACTGACTGCTGTCACCTTCACTATTTCTTTTTAAATCCTGAGTCAAGCCAAAAACAAAAACAAACACACACACACAAAAGCAAAGCCATGCCAATCTCATCTTGTTCTCTGCGAATTAGGTTTTTGTCAAGAAAGGGTGTAACACAACTAAGTAACAGTCCATTTAGGAGCATTTTCGGTGGATAATAGGAGTCATTCTATTCCTGCTTGCTCATCCACATCTGCTGGGAGGTGGACAGTGAAGCCAGAGCAATGACCTTGATTCTCAGGAGCAATGATCTTGATCCTCATGCTGGGCACCAGGGCGGTGTTCCCCTTCTGCATCCTGCCGGGCGATGCTGGGGTACATGGTAATGCTGCCAGACAGCACTGTGTTGGTCTACAGGTCTTTACAGAGGTCCATGTCACACTTCATGATGGAGTTGAAGGTAGTTTCGTGGATGCCACAGGATTCCATGCCCAGGAAAGAACTGGCTGGAAGAGCACCCCAGGCAGTGGAAACACTCGTTGCTGCTGGTGATGACCCGGCCATCAGGCAGCTCATAGCTCTTCTCCAGGGAGGAGCTGGAGGCCGAGGTGCCCATCTCCTGCTCGAAGTCCAGAGCAACTTAGCACAGCTTCACACAGGATCTCCCACTCTGCCGTGGTGGTGAAGCTGTGGCTGTTCTCTGTGAGGATCTTCATGAGGTGGTCGGTCAGGTCCCCATCAGCCAGGTCCAGACACAGGATGGCATTGGGGAGGGTGTGTCCCCATAGATGGGCACCATGTGGGTGACCTGCCACTGGAGTTCATCATGATGCCAGTGGTACGACCAGAGGCGTACAAGAACAGCATGGCCAGGATGGCCACATACATGGCTGGGGTGTTGAAGGTCTCAAACATAATCTCATGGTTGGCCATGGGGCTCAGGGGGCCTTTGGTCAGCAGCATGGGTGCTCCTCGAAAGCCACACGCAGCTCATTGTAGAAGGTGTGGTGCTAGATCTTCTCCATATTGTCACCTACTGAGGCGACATGGAGATGGAGTATTTCAGGGTCAGGAGGCCTCTCTTGCTCTGGGCCTCATTGCCCACATAGGAGTCCTTCTGGCCCATGCCTACCATCACGCCCTGGTGTCGCGGGCGCCCCACAATGGAGGGGAATGCAGCCCAGGGGGCATCATCGCCCACAAAGCGGGCCTTGTACATGCCAGAGCGGCAATATCATCCATGGAGAGCTGGAGGCGGAGTGGACCGCCTGCCAAGCGGAGAGGGCAAGGCTCTGTGCGCGAGGGGCAGACACACAGTCTTGATGGTCTGAATTTTATCTTTTGAATTCAAGTTGAATAACACAGTCAAGAAGAAGAAAAGCTATGGTTTAAGAGACTGTGTCTTAGAGATCATGTTCTCAGGGTGCCTAGCCCATGGAAAGTGCTCAGTAAAAAAAAACCTCTAATGAAAACCTAGGAAGTTGTCAAGGAAATTTCAAATGTTCATTGGAAAGATAAAGATCACAATATTAAGGATATAGTAACAGTATAATTCTGGCTGGGTGCGGTGGCTCATGCCTGTAATCCCAGCACTTTGGGAGGCTGAGGCAGGCAGAATGCCTGAGGTCAGCCTGGCTGAAACGGTGAAACCCGGTCTCTGCTAAAAATACAAAACAGCCAGGTGTGCTGGTGCGTGCATGTAGTCCCGACTGCTTGCAGGGCACAAGAATTGCCTGAAACTGGGAGGCAAATGTTACAGTGAGCCCAAATCATGCCACTGCACTCCAGCCTGGGTGACAGAGCAAAATTCCATCTTAAAAAAAAAGTTTATAATTCTATTACGATATGACTATTTCTTCTTTTTTTTTGTTTTTTTCACATTTCCACTTACAAGTATACATTTTTTTTTTTTTAAGAGATGGGATCTCACTATGTTGCTCAGGCTAACCTCAAATCCTGGGCTCAAGCAATCTTCTAGTCTCAGCCTCCTGATTGGCTGTGACTACAGGCACATGATGCCACCTCTGGCTATTTTTATATTTTAAAATATTTATTTATTTACTGAGAGATAGGGTCTCACTTTGTCACCCAGGCTAGAGTGTAGTGGTGCAATCATGGCTCACTGCAGCTTTGACCTCCCAGGCTCAGGTGATCCTCCCACCTCAGCCTCCTGAGTAGCTAAGACCACAGGTGTGTGCCACCATGCCCAGCTAATTTTTGTATTTTTTTGTAGAGACAAGGTTTTGTTCACCATGCTGCCCATGCTGGTCTTAAACTCCTGGGCTCAAGCAATCTGCCGGCCTTGGCCTCCCAAAGTGCTAGGATTACAGGTGTGAGCCAATGCACCTGGCCTATTTATTTATTTTCAGACAGGTTCTCACTCTGTCACCCAGGCTGGAAGGCAGTAGTACAATCACAGCTCACTGACGTCTTGACCCCCCAGGGTCGAGCAATCCTCCCACCTCAGCTTCCTGAGTAGCTGGGACTATAGGTGCACATCACTACCCCCTGTTAAATATACATTTTTAGTTGTTTAAATTATAATAAATGTTAGCTGGACACGGTGGCTCATGCCTATAATCCCAGCACTTTGAGAGGCCGAGGTAGGCAGATCACCTGAGGTCGGAATTCCGAGACCAGCCTGACCAGCATGGAGAAACCCCATCTCTACTAAAAATACAAAAAATTAGCTGGGCATGGTGGTACATGACTGTAATTCCAGCTACTTGGGAGGCTGAGGCAGGAGAATGGCTTGAACCTGGGAGGCGGAGGTTGTGGTGAGCCGAGATCACACCATTGCACTCCAGCCTGGGCAACAAGAGTGAAACTGTGTCTCAAATAAACAAACAAATAAATAAATAAATGTTAAATATATATCTACAAATTAATGTTGCTATCCTTTCTTGACATTAAGCCATGCATTTCCCATGCTTTTACATTTTATTACTTATACTTGTATGCTGTAATATGCACAAATGTATGTAATATTCCATTATGTTGATACAACTATCTTTATCCCCCTTAATATAAGACCTATTTTTTTGTTGCTGTTGTTTTTATTTTTTTTGAGACAGGGTCTCACTCTGTTGCCCAGGCTGGAGTGCAGTGGTACAATCTCGGCTCACGGCAACTTCTGCCTCCTGGGTTCAAGCGATTCTCCTGCCTCAGCCTCCCGAGTAGCTGGGACTACTGCCCGCCACGCCTGTTCAATTTTTTTTTTTTTTTTTTTTTTTGTATTTTAGTAGAGGCGGGGTTTCACCGTGTTGGCCAGGCTGGTCTCAAATTTCTGACCTCAGGTGATCTGCCCACCTCAGCCTCCCAAAGTGCTGGGGTCACAGGCATGAGCCACCGCACCCAGCCAAGACCTGTTTTTTGTTTTTGTTTTCTTTTTTGAAATGGAGTCTCGCTCTGTTGCCAGACTGGAGTGCAGTGGGGTGATCTCAACTCACTGCAACCTCTGCCTCCCAGGTTCAAGCGATTCTCCTCCCTCAGCCTCCCAAGTAGCTGGGACTACAGGCGTGCATCAGCGCGCCCAGCTTCTTTTTGTATTTTTGGTAGAGACTGGGTTTCACCATGTTGGCCAGGATGGTCTCAATCTCCTGACCTCGTGATCTGCCCACCTTGGCCTCCCAAAATGCTGGGATTATAGGTGTGAGCCACCCCACCTGGCCTAAGACCTGTTTTTTACTCCCCAACATTTTCTTTTTATTACAAATAAAGATACATTGGATATGTTGTGGGGGGGGGGGAAGAGCTATGTATTTCTCTTTCTTTTTTTTTTTGAGACAGAATCTCACTCTGTCACCAACCTGGAGTACAGTGGCACGTTCTCGGCTCACTGCAACCTCTGACTCCCTAGTTCAAGTGATTCCCCTTCCTCAGCCTCCCAAGGAGCTGGGATTATAGGCACGTGCCACCACGCCCAGCTAATTTTTCTATTTTTAGTAGAGATGGGGTTTCACCATGTTGGCCAGGATGGTCTCAATCTCCTGACCTCATGATCCACCCACCTCGGCCTCCCAAAGTGCTGGGATTACAGGCGTGAGCCACCACGCCCAGCCGTATTTCTTAAATAAGTGAACGGACATGCCTGTAATCCCAGCACATTTGGAGGCCGAGGTGCATGGATCACCTGAGGTCAGGAGTTTGAGACCAGCCTGACCAAGATGGAGAAACCCGTCTCTACTAAGAGAACAAAAATTAGCCAGGCGTGGTGGCACATGCCTATAATCCAAGCTACTCGGGAGGCTGAGGCAGGAGAATCGCTTGAACCTGGGAGGCGGAGATTGCAGTGAGCTGAGATCGCACCATTGCACTCTAGGCTTGACAAGAGCGAAACTGCATCTCAAAATAAATAAATAAATGGATATTTAAATGAAGTTATGAAGTTGATTAAGGTTGAGAGGAAAATGGCCATATGAAGGAAGGCTTTTAACAGGGGGATTTGTCTTAGAATCAGTTCTCAAGAGAGCTGAAGTGCCATGTATCACTATCCTCAAGAAACTTCCCTCCCTTCTTTGCCTCTTCTTGGTCCTCCCACTTTACTTTTAAAGTCTGATGAGCAGATATTATTAAATAGCAATCATTTCATCTCAAGCTTAACATCCTAAACTCAACTTGGCCTAAACAAAACTCTTAATTCTAACCCCACATGTCCCCCATAAAAACATGCTTTGCCTGCATATTTCCTCAACTTAACATGGTTCTTCTTTTCCCCTCATGCTCTACACTTAACCGTCTATAGCATGTTCAAAACACATCCAGAATTTATCCAGTTTTCTCCATCTCTACTTCCTCATCCTAGTCCAATCCACTTTCATCTCTCACTTGGATTAATCTTTTTTTTTTTTTTTTTTTTTTAGAAAGATTCTCGCACTTTCGCCAGGCTACAGGCTAGAGTGCAGTGGCACAATCTCGGCTCACTACAACCTCCACCTCCTGGGTTCAAGAAATTCTCCTGCCTCAGCCTCCCGAGTAGCTGGGATTACAGGCACACGCCACCACGCCTGACTAATTTTTGTATTTTCAGTAGAGACAGGGTTTCACCATGTTGGCCAGGATGGTCTCAATCTCTTGACCTCCTGATCCGCCCGCCTAGACCTCCCAAATTGCTGGGATTACAGGCGTGAGCCACCGTGCCCAGCTCAGTTGGATTAATCTTAACAGAACCTTGTCTCTCTGCTTCCTCTGGTTCTTGGCTGTCCTTTCCCCTTTCCTTGCGCTAAAAGCCAGAGTAGTTTCTTAAAAATTCCAATCAGATAGTGCTGCTTCCCTTTTTAAAATTCCATGAAAGTTCCCACTGCACCTTGAATAAAATCCAAACTCCTTACCCTGATCTACAAAGCCCTCTCCATCTGGACTCCCCACTGCTGTCCCCACTCCTCACCCTTATCTACTCCAGCCACACTGGTCTTTCTCATGCCAAACTCCTTCCTGAACTTGTTCCAGCCTGGCTTCCCTGGAAGACCCTACCTAAAGATGACTTTGGCTGCTTTTGTCCCCAGTTTAGTTCTCAGCTCAGTGTCACCTCCCACCTTCTCAAAGACCTTTGCAGATCACCACAGCTAAGACAGCACCCCTTCCATTAAAAGTTTACCATTTTTGGCCAGGCGCAATGGCTCATACCTGTAATCCCAGCACTTTGGGAAGCTGAGGCGGGCAGATCATTTGAGGTCAGCAGTTCAAGACCAAACTGGCCAACATGGTGAAACCCCGCCTTTACTAAAAATACAAAAAATTAGCCAGGCATGGTGGTGTGCACCTATAGCCCCAGCTACTCAGGAGACTGAGGCAGGAGAATCACTTGAACCCAGGAGGCAGAGGTTGCAGTGAGCTGAGATCGTGCCGTTGTATTCTAGCCAGGGAGCCTTGGCAACAGAGAAAAAAAAAAGTTTGCCATTTCAGTTTTCCTTTCTTAACAGCACTTAAGTGGCCTGAAATTATCTTAGTTGTTTACTCACTCTGTGAGACCAGGTCCTTGTTTATCCTGTTTATCACCATATTATCTATAATTAGAAAAGTGAGAGCAGGGCCTGACCTTAGTAAAGACTTTAATAAATATCAGTTAAATACTGAGTGAATTACACATTTCTGACTGTTATACTCAAATATTTTTCTTCCTGGAAAATTGATCTCAAAGGGAAAGCAAGGTGATTTTCATATGTGTATTTTTTTAACATAAATGTTACAGAACCTTAGCGTTGACCCAGACCTAAGCTTTGAGAAGCAAATTAACAGGCAAGCTAACACACAGAGCTATTCTCTGTATTAAATGTTACAACTGATCTTGACAATACACCAGATAGGAATTCCATTTTAATCCTGCATTTCTTAAAATGACTAACACATATTAACAAGGTTTAGTTATGACATATATATCCCTTCTCAACAGTGCTTAAAAGTTTGTAAACATGCCAGGATCCTATGATGAGAAATCAGAGTCAATAAAAGTTTCCTGGGACACAGTAATAGCTCAGTAAATATTTACTAAGTGAATAATATTTTATTTTACTTTTTTACTTTATTTACTTTACTATTTTTTGAGACAGGGTCTCACTGTCATCCAGGCTGGAGTGTAGTGGCAATTATGGTTCATGGCAGCCTTGGCCTCCTGGGGTCAAGCAATCCTCCCACCTTAGCCTCCCAAGAAGCTGGGATTATAGGCAGGTGGCAACATGCCCCAGCTAATTTTTGTATGTTTTGTAGAGACGGGGTCTCACTATGTTGCTCAGGCTGGTCTTGAACTCCTGGGCTCAAGTGATCCTCCCACCTCAGCCTCCCAAAGTGCTGGGATTACAGGCATGAGCCACCACACTCAGCCATGAATCATATTTTAATGTTTTCTAACTCTGCAATGTTACTGAAGAAATATTCTTCTCTAATTTCAAATATGCTAATATCTCTGAGGTATCAAAAAATAAAACCAATGTTCACAAGAAAATAAAAGGGGAAATGAAGTTTTTATTAGTGAAATAAGTCAGTTTATTTTATTTCCAACAAGGCCTTTTTCTCCTATAATTGAGACAAACCATTTTACACTTTATAATAACATAACTTAGTTTTTCGTATTTTCAAAAGGGAAAGATTTTGGGTGGGG
Organism: Cacajao melanocephalus; assembly: GCA_963573385.1. NCBI lineage: Eukaryota > Metazoa > Chordata > Mammalia > Primates > Pitheciidae > Cacajao > Cacajao melanocephalus. The sequence goes on along the minus strand of CAUYLG010053586.1, from coordinate 59,107 downwards.
GGAATTTAGGAAATCAAATATTTTAGAAAGAGTAACTACAGAGTTACTTTTTCAATTTTAATACAGCAACAGACTTGTCTACCAGGTATATTACCCAGCATTTTTTCTTACAAGGAATCTATCAAGTACTAGCCAACAAATAATCTACATTTAAAAACTGAGGGTAAAAAGGTTTATATTTAAATAGAAACAAGCATCTAAAATACAAAAATCACATGTCTTTAACAAGGCAATTTACATAATTAGGTGTAAATTATTAATTAACTTTATGTTCCTTAGGATCCTAGCAAACACTCAGTTGACTGTATCTCAAGCTCAAACTGCACTCACCTGGCTATAAAGGTAAATATCACAATGGAATTGGGCCTGTTTGACTAGGGAAAAAGATCACTTCAATATTACACATTTCCTTTCTTTAAAAGCAGGGATTAAGTCAGGGCCATCTTGGTTCTGAATCTCTCCATTTTTGTTGGGAGAAGACTAACCATCTCTTTACTAAGTTCTAGCTCAGCTTCTATTTCCTGGGCAGCCTCAGGATGCTTTTCACAGTAATCAACAATAAATTTGTAATGTTCCAATGACGTTGCCAAATTTTCCAGCTCTTTCTTGGGATCCGCAGTAATGATTTTGCCGTAGAGACGGGCAACTCGAAACTTCGCTAACATGGCAGGGCGAAGAACATCTTCCCCTATATGCTCAGGAAATACTTTATTTGGGTCTCTCAGGGAGTCTAAGAAGAGCTGGTAGTACTTCAATGCTGACTTATTAAGATTATTTATTTTTTTTACTATGTGTGAATCAGGATCCCTTAGCCTGTCAGCAATGGCGACCTTCAAATCCATCATATCATAGTAAGCATGTGCAATTTCAAACTGGATCTGTCTGTTGACCAACAGATAATACTGTGGATTCAGGTCTACAGTTAGGGGCTCTAGCATGGCTATTCTGCGTTTATGCATCTTGCACCGTCTCTCCATGTCAGTTTCAAAGAATGCAAGCACCTTAAACAGAGCACTGTGGTCTTGGACAACTTCAATATGGTCAGTGACATAACCATCAATCTGAAAGAACTCTTTGGCCTCAAAGACATAGTGCTGACCCAATAAGAAAAGTTCTCTGGCTTCTTCAAAATCTAAAGGTCTCAAGTAGCTCACTTTCTCTTCTACTGCAGAGATGGCATCACACAGTTCACCAGTTCCAAACTGCACAGCTTTTTTCCGAATGCTTTCCTCCTCATCCAGTTCTTTTTTCCTTAAAGCTCTAAGTTCAGACTGTTTATCAAGGTCAAGCTCTCCTATGTTGTCCTGAAGAAAAAAAAATTATGGTTAAGTAGAACACTCACCTCCTGCTGTTAAAAAATGTTAAAGCAAACTTCAGAGTAAAGAAAAGTCTCTTACTTCCCAGCCTGGTTTAGGGAGGTATCATAATCTTAAACACCTTTGAAAACTACTTTCTTTCTTCCAATCATATTAAAAACTCAACAAATGTGAAAAAAGAGTATTGAAATAAATTAGACAAGCTGCTTATGTATCATTTATTCTAAGGAACTGAAATTCATTTACAGTTACTCCTTCCAGTAAGATAAATGCCACATGTAAAAGTACTTTGAAAATTGTGAAACATTACATTCATGTGATACATTAACAGTATTTATTTTTTAACATTGTAATAAGACTTTAATCTACATCATAAAAATATTTCACAAGGATGCAATTAAGATTAATGCTACCATGTTTATGCTGTTAAGTCTTTAATGAAATATATCAGACAGAAACGCTCTAGGTCTCTTAAAGACATCAAAGTGAAGAAAGAGTTAAATCTCCCCTGCCTCTTGTTGGGGGGGGGAGCGCAAATTAAAAAAAGAAAAGAAAAAAGAACTAAGATGGTTAAAAAATAGAGTAAGCTCTTCTTGGCCAATACAATTAAATAACAGATCCCAAGGCCTTTTCTTCTTTTCACTTGACATTGTCTCACTAGTGATCTTTCCACAAACCCTTCAAAGTTTCCAAGTGCTCAGAAGATGAAGACAACAATGCTTCAAAGCCTTGATTGCTCCAGCCCCTTTCTAACTCTAACTTTATCTTATATCACACTCCCTCTCCAACCTCAAAGTTGAGCTCCAACCTCAAAGCCTTTGCTCCATACCTTCTGATACCATCCTCCCTTACGCTACAGAACTCCTAAACATGCTGCTTCAGCTCCCTAGAATGGTGTGTCTCCTTTTCTTTGGTCTAGGTACCTCCTACTCACTCATCCCTGGAGCTTGCTTGTTATTTCCTCCTATTGTGCCTTCTCCTATCAAGTGCCTCTTCTTTGTGGAACTTAGCAAAATTGTACTTTTACATGAAGTCAAAGGCTAAATCCATTTTGTTCATCATAGTATCCTTGGCCAATGACTAGCAAAGGGTTGGCATAAATAAATACTTAATTGAATAAATTTGTGTATGTCTTAAAGCTTCAACTGAAGAAGGCCTTTCAGATAAATACACAGATGGATAAAGGATGAATTTAATGGTAAACAAGCAAGTCAGGGCCGAATGCAGTGGCTCACACCGGAAACCCCAGCACTTTGGGAGGCCGATGTGGGTAGATGCTTGAGCTCAAGAGTTCAAGATCAGCCTGAGCAACATGGTAAAACATGGTATCTAAAAAAATACAAAGAATTAGCCAGGCACAGTGGCACGCACCTGTGGTCCCAGTTACTTGGCAGGCCGATGTAGGAGGATCACTTGAGCCAGGGAGGTGGAGGTTACAGTGAGCTGAGATCATGCCACTGCACTCCAACAAAGGTGGCAGAGACCCCAACTCAAAAAACAAAATTTGGCCCCACCCGGCCCCGCCTCCCCGCGCAGGTGGTGGAGGCGTAGTGCTGCGACCCGGGTACCCCTTCGAACATGGAGCTGTGAGTGGTGCGGAGTGTGTGGGCCGTTCTCTGCACCCTGCACACGGTCCAGTCACCTTCAGCGTCCTGCCCACCAAGGTCCTGGCAGCTGGGGGGCAGGCGCCATCCCGATGCTGTGCACTGGACCCGCTCTGCTCTCAGTGCGTAAATTCACAGAGAAACATGAATGGATAACAACAGAAAATGGTATTGGAACAGTGGGAATCAGCAATTTTGCACAGGAAACGTTGGGAGATGTTGTTTACTGCAGTCAGCTTGAAGTTGGCCCAAAATCGAACAAACAAGATGAATTTGATGCTTTGGAAAGTGTGAAAGATGCTAGTGAACTCTATTCTGCTTTATCAGAAGAAGTAACTGAAATTAATGAAGCCTTTGCAGAAAATCCAGGACATGTAAACAAATCTTGTTATGAGGATGGTTGGCTGAAGATGACACTGAGTAACCCTTCAGAACTAGATGAACTTATGAGTTAAGAGGCATATGAGAAATACATAAAATCTATTGAGGAGTGAAAATGGAACCTCTAAATAAACTAGTATGAAATAATGCAAAAAAAATCAGTTTAAGGAAAATCTGAGTAATTTAGTAGCATGGCAAGTATGTGAGTTTAAACTAATCAAGTAATGAGGTTCTAAGTTCCTAGACTAGAAACATCAACTAAATGAAAGGTGAGGGTCAAATCACAGTGCGTTTTACTTGACACAATTACTTCAAATGTAGGTCGTAAGTCTCTAAATCTTGTATACTTCCTTCCTTCCTGGGCTGCTTGTTTATTTACTTGTTCTCTCTAGGATGCTTTCTTAAATTAGCCCACTGTTTTGTTCCAATAGTCCCTGTTATGCTTCCAGTTTTCCTTACCTGACCAGAAGAAACCTGACAGTTCTTCCTGGCTCCTAATTCTCTAGACATAAAGCCCCATAGTTCTTCTCCCTATTTTTTTTTTTTTTTTTTTTTTTTTGGAGACAAAGTCTCACTCTTGTCCCCCAGGCTGGAGTGTAATGGCATGATCTAGGCTCACTGCAACCTTCACCTCCCTGGTTCAAGCGTTTCTCCTGCCTCAGCCTCCTGAGTAGCTGGGATTACAGGCACCTGCCAGTACGCCTGGTTAATTTTTATATTTTTAGTAGAGACGGGCTTTCACCATGTTGGCCAGGCGGATCTCCTGACCTCAGGTAATCTGTCTGCCTTGGCCTCCCAAAGTGCTGGGATTACAGGCAAGAGCCACCTCGCCAGGCCTGTCTTTCCTTAATATGCCTCATCTTTACCCGCTAGCCTCTAAAATGATCTTTATCTTTTCAAGGCCTAAGCTGATGTGTTGAGGTTTATTTGCTTAGTTTTCTTTTGTTTTACAAAGTTCCATATTATTTACCACTGATACGGTCTGGATTTGTGTCCCCAACCAAATCTCATGTTAAATTGGCAGAGGGACCTGGTTGGAGGTGACTGGATTATGGGGGCAGATTTCCTCCTTGCTGTTCTTGTGGTAGTGAGTGAGCGCTCTCACAAGATCTGATGGGTTTAAAGTGTGTGGCATTTCCTGGTTTGCTCGCTCTCTCTCTCCTGCTCTGCCAGGTTAAGACATGCTTGCTTCCCTTTAGCCTTCTGCCATGATTATGAGTTTCCTGAGGCCTCCCAGTCATGCTTCCTGTAAAGCCTGCGGAAATGTGAGTCAACTAACCTCTTTTCTTCATAAATTACCCAGTTTTAGGTAATTTATGAAGAAAATTACTTCTTTTTTTTTTTTTGAGACAGGGTCTCACTCTGTCACCCAGACTGGAGTGCAGTGGTGCAATCTTGGCTCACTGCAACCTCTGCCTCCCAGCTCAAGTGATTCTCCTGCCTCAGCCTCCTGAGTAGCTGGGACTACAGGTGCACACCACCATGCCTGGCTAATTTTTTGTATTTTTGGTAGAGACAGGGTTTCAATATGTTGCCCAGGTTGGTCTCAAATTCATGAACTCAAGTGATCCGCCCACCTTAGCCTCCCAAAGCGCTGGGATTACAGGTATGAGGCGCTGCACCTGGCCTCACGTAGTTCTTTATAGCAGTGTGAGAACAGACTAATACAACCACTAATGATCATTATACTTTTATCAAGCAGAGTGCTACAAAATAAAAAAAAATTATCACGCTTTAATACACACAAAGAGAAAAACAACAGCACAATGACTCCCCCAGGAAAGCTTCCTATGTATCCACACTTAGTATACTGCATCAAAATGATTAGTTTTATTATCCTCCCTAGTGGTTAGGAACTAGAATTGGGCATAAGTTAATAATGATGATGATAGTTAACATTTATCAAGGACTTAGTATGTCTCAGGCACTTTTCTGGGGCCTTAATATATACTGATTTAACTCTCATAACAACAGTATTAAGTAAGAACTATTATCTCCAACTTACTTGTGAGGAAATAAAGGCAAAAAGATATTAAGTAAATTGCCCCAAAGACATAGCTACAAAGTGGCAGAACTGGAGTTCACACCTACCTAATGTGTTTCCAGAGTCCATGCTCTTCACTGCCATCAGTTCTGCTTCTATTTTTGAACAATTACATGGGCTATTTCTTAAAAGTCTACCCTTTTAGATTTTATCAAGTCCATGCTGTGTGTAAGATAACACTGACAAATACATAAAGATTAGTAAGGCCTTGGCCAGGTGCAGTGGCTCACACCTGTAATCCCAGCACTTTGGGAAGCCGAGATGGGTGGATCATTTGAGGTCAGGAGTTTAAGACCAGCTTGGCCAACATGGTGAAACCCATCTCTACTAAAATACAAAAATTAGCCAGGTGTGATGGCAGGTACCCATAATCCCAGTTATTCGGGAAGCAGAGGCAGGAAAATCCTTTGAACTTGTGAAGAAGAGGTTACAGTGAGCTGAGATCACGCCACTGCACTCTGGCACTCCAGCCTGGGCAACAGAGCGAGACTCCATCTCAAAAGAAAAAAAAAAAAAAAAAGATTAGTAAGGCCAGGCACAGTGGCTCACGCCTGTAATCCCAGCACTTTGGGAGGCCAAGGAAGGAGGATCACTTGAGCCCAGGAGTTCAAGACCAGCCTCGGCAATATAGTGAGAGCCAGTCTCTACAAAAAAATTTAAAAATTAACTGGACATGGTGGCACATGCCTGTATTCCCTGGATGAAGTAGGAGGATTGCGTGAGCTGGGGAGATCAAGGCTGCAGTGAGCCATGATCATGCCACCACACCCCAGAGTGACAGCCTGTTTAAAAAAAAAAGAATATGATACAGTTCCCCGCTCTCAAGAAGCTTATATTCTAACCAAAGAAAAGTCTTCAAGGAAGAAGTCGTATTTAAGATAGGCCTTGAGGATTGCATGAGGCCTTGAGGACTGGGATCAATGAGATGGGAGGACTGCGTGACCTGGGGAGATCAAGGCTGCAGTGAGCCATGATCATGCCACTACACTTCAGCCTGGGCAATAGAGGGAGAGCCTGTTTTAAAAACAAAAAGAATAGGATACAGTTTCCAGCTCTCAAGAAGCTTATATTCTAACCAAAGAAAAGTCTTCAAGGAAGAGGTAGTATTTAAGATAGGCCTTGAATGAATACGATTTATTTTATTTATTTATTTTTGAGATGGAGTCTTGCTCTGTTGCCCAGGCTGGAGTGCAGTGGCCCAATCTTGCCTCACTGCAGCCTCTGCCTCCTGGATTCAAGCAATTGGATGAGTAAGATTTAAAACCAAGAAAGAAATATTTATGAGAGCATTCTACATGTCTTTCATATTAAACACAATGTGAGCCTAATGAGCACAATCCTCACTATGAGTTTTTACTTACAAGTTGCTCATTTAAGAAAGAAAAAGGCAACTTCTGACTGTATTACCTGCATAGAGAGTTGGGCATTCTGCATGAGAGTCAAACAATATTTGATCCAGCATCTTGCTATTTCCCCCTTTCTTTGATGATAAAGCTCTGGCACTTCTCCTTCAGCTTCAGGAGCTAAAATATACATGTGATTTGTTTAAGTTAATAATCACAACTGTAATTTTCATTGGGTACTGTAATATTTTTTATATCACTTTTTCCTAACTATAAAAGGAACAGATCTTCACTGAAGCAGAGGGTGCGGGGGAAAGGGAAGAAAGACCCACTCCAAATCCTACTACCCAGAAGCACTCACTACTATTTTTGCATATTTCTTCTCATACCACGAACACTTTATTCATATCACTATCAACTCTTAGCTTCATTTTTAAATATAGCATTATATACAATTAAATAGATATTCCATTATTTAACCATTCTTCTAGTTCTAACCTGGAACTTGTTGTTTCCAATTCTTTACTATCACAAAAACCTCTACGTCACACAACACATGGTTGTGGGGAACCTGGTGCTAAACCATTCACAGATGAGCTGCTTCTGGGTCAGTGTCAAGAGTGTCATACATAGCAGAGCAGCTTTCTTGCTGCAATCTATTGTAAGTCAGCCCTCAACACAAAGGTTTGTAAAGTTTTATACACATACATATATACATGTATGTATGTATGTATATATATGCATATGTATATATACATATTTTTAAAACTCAAAACATGAATATATCTGTGCAAAAATCTGTCTGAATTTTAGATTACTTCCTTAGGACAGATTCCTAGAAGTGGAATTTACTGAGTAAAAGAATTTATACAATTTTAAATAATTCACAATATACAGCCAAATTATTTTCAACAAATACTCCAACCAACAATATATGAGAATGCTCAGTAAGAACATTTTGAAAACATCGGACACTGATATTTTTTCAGCTTTCTATTTTGAAGAGTAAAAAAAAACTCACAATATTACTTTAAATAAAATGAGATATTAATATCTCAGCAATTTAGTTTTTATTAATTTTTTTTTGAGACAAGTGCCTCTTAGACTTGAACTAATCTATAATTAATTCAATGTAGTCAATCTATTAGGGGAGAAAGCAACTATTTACTTTGATAATGTACATTCCTTTAACCCTTAAGGGCCTCTGCATTTTTCAGATCCACAATTAGAATGTCCATTTATAAAAAAGACATGATGTTTCAAAATCTAAAACATCTTAAGAAAGTTGGAAACTGTTCAACAGTGAGTTATAGAATAAAACAGAGGATAAATAATGAACTTATTATAAAACCTGTTAAATGATTCAAAGACACATGTTAACTGTGATTTTTCTAAGACTAAATGAAACCCTATACTTAAAAAGATGGATATTTGGCTACATCGCTTATGCATGTAGTATTCCAACCAAAAATATATCATCTGAATCATGGCATGAGGAAACATCACACAAACCCCAGTTGACAGTAATTCTATGAAATAACTGGCCTGTATTCTTCAAAAATGTTATGTGATGAAAGGTAAAGAAAGGCTGAGAAACTATTCCAGATGAAAAATGCCTAAAGAGATGTGACAACTGAATCCAATACGCAATCTTGAACTGTATAAACCAGTACTGGAAAACAAATGCCAGAAGGAATATTAGGGCAATAACTGATGAAATAGAAATATGCACTGTTGATAAAAGAATTGTATCAATGCTACTTTTTAAAAAATTTCTTTAAAAAAATAGAGATGGGGTCTCACTATGTTGACTGGGCTGGTCTTGAACTCCTGGCCCCAAGCGAGCCTCCCTTCTTGGCCTCCCAAAATGCTATGATTACAGGCATAAGCCACCATGTCTGGCCAATGTTACACTTCTTGAATTTGATAAGCGATCTATGACTATGTAAGAAAATATTCTTCTTAGGAAATATATACTGAAGTATGAAAGGGTAAAGAACCCTAATGTATGTAACCTTCTCTCTAATGGTTCAGAGAGAAAAATAAAATTTGATTCCAAGCGAGGAAAACACTAAAAATTGGTGCATTTAAGAGAAGGGCATATGATAGCTCTTCTGTTCTTGCAACTTTTCAAAAGTTTAAAATAATTTCAAAATAAAATGTTTTTTAAAAGCTATGTAAAACATGCACAAATAAACTTACTGTCTTCTGTGGCTGAGATCTTTCCAGTTTGACCAAAAATGACATTAGCAGCTGATAAACAGTGCCTGGCCTCCATAAAGCATAGCTATTGGGGAAATAAACAACAGTGAATGCAACTATCACACAGCTTTATTTGCAACTGATACTTGCATAATTTTTTTTTAATAAGGGAAAAGCTATAAAATCAGATAAAAATACCACAAAGGAGGCCCTGTAGAGTTACAGATCATTCAGAAGGTATAAAAGATATATTATCATATTATCTGGTTAAAATGTTACCTCAAAGGTTAAAATAATAATGCCCCTAAACTCTTTAATAATAATCCAGTCTGGCTGAAAAACAACTACCAAGTGAAAGTTAGCTCTCCTTATATAATCAATGAATATACAGGAATGGCTGTCATCCTACACTTAAATTGCCTCAAAAGTCCTTTAGGTTCAGTCTAAATAGTCAAAATCCCATGCACAATAAATTCTTAGACTATTTACACTGTGTCAGAGGATTAAAAGTTTTTTTTTTTTAAGAGACAGGGGCCTCACCCTGGCCCAAGGCCAGAGTGCAGTGGCACATTCATAGCTCACTGTAGCCTCAACCTCCTGGGCTTATGGGATCCTCCCACCTTTAGCCTCCTGAGTAGCTAGAATATAGGCACATGCCACCAAGCCTGGCTAATTCTGGGGTCTCTCTATGTGGCCTAGACAGATCTCCAACTCCTGGTCTCAAGAGATGCTCCCACCTTGGCCTCCCAGAGTGCTGGGGTTATAGATGTAAGCCACCTTGCCCAGCCTGAAGATTTAATTTTTATTAGGTTTAGAGAGCCCTTTTACATCCTACTATACAAAGACAAATAGAATAAATTCGGATAGGAAAAAAATAGGATAAATTCGGATAGGAAGAGATTCCTGTGTTCTAAAATCTTTAAAATTTACATACAATAAGGCTTCCCACCAAGTTGTAAAGTCAACAGATTTCTATAGATGAACTTTATGGAACTGCTTTACCAACACTCTTGAAGACTTCATAATTCAATTCTGGGCATGGCAAACTTCTCAAACAATTAGAGAAGATCTCCTTGTTAATAGAAACATTTTGTACTTGTCATGTAAGTCAAAGGACCACCCAGCAGAAGTTCAAAGTCCAACTTTTAGTTGGAAGCCACCCTCATTAAATAGAATGTCTACTTAATATTAATAATACCTGAAAGGCTTTAAATGGTTGGCTATAACTTTAAAATCACAGCATTAAATGTATCTTTTCATTATGGCAAATTCAGAAGCCATCTTGAGAATAGCTGGGCACATGTAGCATTAGCCGAGCAACATCTAAACATCTATAGATAAAAATGTGTTAAATCTTCTTCTTCTTTTTTTTTTTTTTAAATTTAGATGGAGTTTCACTCTTGCTGCCCAGAGTGGAGTGTAATGGCGCAATCTTGGCTCACCACAACCTCCGCCTCTTGGGTTTCAAGTGATTCTCCTGCCTCAGCCTCCCGAGTAGCTGGGCTTACCGGCATTCACCACCATGCCTGGCTAATTTTGTATTTTTAGTAGAGATGGGGTTTCACTATATTGGCCAGCTGGTCTCAAACTCCTAACCTTGTGATCTGCCCGCCTCAGCCTCCCAAAGTGTTGGGATTACAGGCGTGAGCCACCATGCCCAGCTAATTTTGTATTTTTAGTAGAGACGGGGTTTCACCATATTGGCCAGGCTGGTCTCGAACTCCTGACCTTGTGATCCACCCACCTCGGCCTCCAAAAGTGCTGGGATTACAGGCAGAAGTCACCACGCCTGGCCAATGTGTTAAATCTTAAAAGCCAAAAGAAAGTTAGTTTACATAATGAAACTTTAATTATCCCTCTACAATCCAATCCCTTAACCATTATCATCATTTCAGCTTTGTCCAGATTGACTCCCTGTGAGCAACCACTGCTAGAACAGTGAGTGCCTTATGCCCTCTAGGTGGCTGGTAAATGTGGGACTTTAGCAGCTGCCAGGTAGGGATTCACCAAGTAGCAAAACCTCATCACTGGAATCAGATGAAGATGACAATGATATAAATGAAATTGCATTTTAAAAAACATGGTTCAAATCCTTCTTTTTACAATACAACTTAGTTTTAACAAAAACTTAAAAAAGATTTTGGTAAAAAATAAAAGTACAGGGTGTGGAAAGTGCTCATGGAAATTACTGCATGCTCCATATAAGTAATGCTTAACAACTTTAAATTTTAAATTACACTTTAATATCTAGATATCTTAGTACTACCAATATCCATGGAGTTTTAAGTATTAAAGTCATAGTGACGATATAATTTTAAAGTTGCTAAACAAAATGAACAAGGGGCCTCCAACAGCATAAAAAAGATGTCACAAGCAGAGGCACTTGATAACACTTCTGATGAGGACAATGAAATGGATTCATGAGAATTAGTTAACTGAATACTCTGATATATGCAGTAGCGTTACTTACACACTTGATCTTAGACCAAAGTCCTAGAAGCGATGCTGCAGTCACCACAGCCCTTTCTCTCCTGCTAATAGCTTTTCTGAATGAAATTCTGTGGGACAATACTTTAATCATAGGGAATATTTATAGAACCAATGCTAACAAAATGCTCAAAAAGGATAAAGTCCCAAGGATAAGGCAGCAGGTTACCAGAGAGATGAAAGAAGGAACTCTGATAAGCAGAGAATTATCAAAATTTCAGAGAGGCTTGTAAATTAGAAATACAAATAAAAGTAATTTCTATTGCTGAGATGGCTTATTAAGGATTAATAGGAAAATCTAGTTAGAAAAGGTAGGGTAAAATTATTTTAGCATTAAAAACTCTTAGTGAGTAAAGGAATAAATGAGTCAATTAAAAGTACATCAACATGATCTGAGCAATGCTTTTTTAAATTTTTATGAGAAATTCTGATAAACAACTAAGAAGTTCAAAAACATTGTCCCTGTGTAACAATCCAAAAGAAGTATGTCATAAAGACCTAGAACTTTGGAACTCAGCAGACATATTTCCAACATCAAAAAATTATTATAGAGTTAATTCTGAAAAATAACTGAAATGCATCACATGTTTTTATCAAAGCCCACATTTAACAGTCAACTTCCTCAGTCAAATTCTCAGAGTTATGAGATTACCATTACATAAAGATAAAGTTATATCTACAAGAAAAATCTGTAATTTAAGGTAATATCTCACTAAAATAAGTTGAGACAGTGTGCCTATGTTAAAAAAAGAATTAGTCTTAAGTAACATGTAAAACAAATGATAAAACTCGGTATTTTTAAACTCAAAAGAATACATACAACAAAAAGCTACAAAATTTTAGTACACTGGCAAATTGGGCTGCATTTTCAGGTCCAGTTGTACATCATAAAATATAAGCTACCTGTTTTTAAAAGACGGTATTTTCAAGGTACTACTGGTTCTATTTTGATACCTACTATTGGTATCCTGTTAGGTAACTACTTCAAGGAGCGTACCTTATTGATGTAAAACTGTGACAAGGTAGCAGCATTGATAGCCCACTCTATAGGATGGTAGGCGTTGTGCTCAAGCTGGCGCTTTAGTGTACTGTGGCAATAGTGAGCAGCCTTCTCAAACATTTCCAGATGCTGGTAGACTTGAGCTAGGTAATATAGGTTATGAGTATAAACCTTTTCAAATCTGTAAAGAAAAAGTAAATCAGTATTTGTATAATGGTTTAAGTTTTATAAGTAAATTTCATATACATTTATTTTGATCCACTAACCCTTTGAATTGGATTTATTGTATCTATTGGACACAGGAAACTGAGTCTCAGGTTTGAACAAGATCACATAACAAGTAAGTGGTAAATGGAGGTTTTACTCACATCAGAATCCACATTCTGCAACCTTTATAAGTGCCTTTATGAACAATCACCTTATCTATGCTATGTGGAAATATTTGTAAGGGCTAATTTCTATATCTACTCACCTTTTTGATCTCTCTTGTTCAGTAAGTTTCTCTTCTTCAGGAAGAAAACACTCAGTTGGATCAAGAGGAGGACTCCCAACCTATAATTAAGAAAAACAAAAGCTCTTTAAAGTTTTAAACTGTAAACACCATGTGCCCTCTTCTGGATGACCTGGAGAAATCAACTTCTACAAGACAAATACGTTTCATTTTTTCCTAGTCCATTTTTTTTGAGATCCTAGTTCATTTTTGTATTACTTAAGAAGTAATTTTCCATTTTTAAAATTTTTATTTATTTTTTTTTTGACACAGGGTCTCTGTCACCCAGGCAGTGGCACAATCTCAGTGGCACAATCTCAGGTCACTGTAACCTCCGCCTCCAAATCCTCCTACCTCAGCCTCCCCAGTAGCTGGAACTACAGCTGTGTGCCTCCACATCTGACTAACTTTTATATTTTTTTGTAGAGACAGGGTTTCGTTATGTTGCCCAGACTGGTCTTAAACTCCTGGGCTCAAGCAATCCACCCACCCTGGCCTCCCAAAGTGCTAGGATTAATATGTGTGAGCCACCGCACCTGGCTCAACAAGTAATTTTCTTAACCATAAAATCTGAGTCAAACAAATAAAAAATATCCTATAAATTCACATTTGACAAAAATTTAACTGTTGTTGGAGTTAAACTGCAAATATGCAAAAAAATCCACCAATTTTCTTTGAGACATATCTAATTCTTTAAGTATTTTGTTTTTTCTTTTTTTAATTCTTATTTATTTATTTAGAGATGGGGGTCTTGCTCTGTTGCCCAGGCTGGTCTTGAACTCCTAGCCTCCAGTGATCCTCCAGCCTCCCAAAGTGCTGAGACTACAGGCGTGAACCACTGTGCCCAGCCTCTTTAAGTATTTTAAATCACAGTCTCGTCCAGTAAAAGGGCTTTTTAAAAAACCTACATGAGCATAACAAATAGGAAAAATGTATATATCGCCACAGTAATATTATTCTAAACTGACCACTAGTAAAAATCAAATGAGAGGTGTTTTTTTTTTGGGGGGGGCGGGGGGACAGAGTCTTGCTCTGTTGCCCAGGCTAGAGTGCAACGGCATGATCTTGGCTCACTGCAACCTCCACCTCCTGGGTTCAAGTGATTCTCCTGCCTCAGCCTCCTGAGTAGCTGGGATTACAGGCGCATGCCACCAGGCCCAGCTAATTTTTGTATTTTTAGTAGAGACAGGGTTTCATCATGTTAGTCAGGCTGGTCTCGAACTCCTGACCATTTATTCTAATATTTTTTTCTCAAGGACATAAGTATATTAGCCCCTTTCAATATAGGGACATTAAAACCAGATTCCATTATTTATTGCCTTGGGCAAGTCACTTGATCTCTTGTGTTTCTGTTTCCTCATCTACAAAATAAGGGTAATAACGGTATCTATTCATAAGGCTATGAGGATTGAGTTAATATTTATAAATCACTTACAACCCCCTTAAGTCCTCCAAAAGAGCAGAACTGCCTAACCTCTGCCTCATTCTACCTTTTTCTTTTTTTCTTTTTTTTTTTTTTTTTGAGATGGAGTCTCGCACTGTAGCCCAGGCTAGAGTGCAGTGGCACGATCTCCACTCACTGCAACCCTCCACCTCCCGGTTCTCCTGCCTCAGCCTCCCAAGTAGCTGGGATTACAGGCCCCCACCATCAAGCCCGGCTAATTTTATTGTATTTTTAGTAGAGATGGAGTTTCACTATATTGGCCAGACTGGTCTTGAACTCCTGACCTCGTGATCTGCCCGCCTCAGCCTCCCAAAGTGTTGGGATTACAGGCGTGAGCCACTGCGCCCGGCCCCTCATTCTACTTCTATGAGGATAGTCTCATCTAGAAGCACACTCTTGCTTTTAACTGAATTAATTAAACTCCAAAAGTAACAATGCTTTCCAAAACAAATATGATTTTACATTGTGCATGTAAACACTAAAAGCAGCATAACTTGGGCTATCAGGATTTACAGAAAGTAAAAATACCTAAGACAGGAAGCAAGGCCCAAGGCAAACACAATAGATAAGTAATTTTTCAGAGAACTCTTCAACAATTCTGAGGGCTGCTTAACATGCTTACCCCTGTCTAGATGAGAGGAATTAATCAATATATTATTTTATGTACATACTTCACTGTTACGGCTTTCACACTTTGTATGTAACATTAACAGTCAAATTAGTCTCTTCTTTTAACTGAAATAGTGGTATAACTAAGTACAAAGAATTTTGCTATATATGTATGTTTCCATATCAATACTATTTTTAATGAAATACTATTGATGCTTAGTACCTTTTTTTTTGTAAAGATGTGTTCTTGCTTTGTTGTTCATGTTAGTCTTGAACTCCTGGCATCCAGAAATCTTCCCACCTTGGCCTCCCAAAGTGCTGGGATTATAAGTGCAAGTCACCGAGCTCAGCTTTTGCATTTTCGTTTATTTATTTATTTTTGAGACAGGGTCTCACTGTTGCCCAGGCTGGAGTGCAGTGGCTGGATCCTGGCTCACTGCAGCTTTGACCTCCTGGACTGACCTCCCAGACTCAAGCCATCTTCCCACCTCAGCCTCCCAAGTAGCTGGGACCACAAGCACAAGCCATCACACCCAGCTAATTTTTTTTAGTTTTTGTAGAAACAGAGTATCACTATGTGGTCAACACTGATCTTGAACTTCTAGGTCAAGCAATCCACCCACCTCGGCCTCCCAAAGTACTGAGATTAAAGGTGTGAGCCACTGTGCCTGGCCTCAAACTTTACATTTTAAATTAACAATTTCACATACAAGAGTGTGAGCCTAAAAGCAAGAAAGGAGAGACTAATCTCTATTTGGCTTTGTGACACGCTGCTCTTCTTAGTACCACAGGAAGAAACTTAAAATGCCAAGGTACGAGGCCAGGCATGGTGGCTCATGCCTGTAATCCCAGAACTTTGGGAGGCTGAGGTGGGCGGATCACTTGAGGTCAGGAGTTTGAGATCAGCCTAGCCAATATGGTGAAACCCTGTCTCTATAAAAATATAAAAATTAGCCAGGCATGGTGGCCGGCGCCTGTAATCCCAGCCACTTGGGAGGCTGAGGCAAGAGAATTGCTTGAACCCAGGAGGCAGAAGTTGCAGTGAGCCAACATCACACCACTGAACTCCAGCCTGGGGGACAGAGCGAGACTCCATCTCAAAAAAAAAAAAATAAATAAAAATAAAAATGACATTGTAACTTCTGTCACCATTAAGTCAATAAGCTTTATGAAACAGTAAAAAGATTTTTATTCAGGGTTACTAATAATTGTTTGACATCAAACAAGTACAAAACCATATATGAATTAAATTTTTTAACTAAACCCAATTTTATATTTTTTAAATTGAAAATCTCCATTAAATTCACTCAAGCACTCATATACTTTTAATACTGTTTTATTTTTCTTCTTCATATTGCTCTGGATGGACAAGTTAGAATATTCATTATTTTTTTTAAAAAACTGGCCAGACATGGTGGCTAACACCTCTAATCCCAGCACTTTGGGAGGCCGAGGCAGATGGATCACGAGGTCAGGAGTTTGAGACCAGTTTGACCAACATGGTGAAACCCCGTCACTACTAAAAAATACAAAAATTAGCTGAGCATGGTGGCGCATGTCTGTAATCCCAGCTACTCAGGAAGCTGAGGCAGAAGAATTGCTTGAACCCAGGAGGCAGAGGTTGCAGTGAGTTGAGATTGCACCACTGCACTCCAGCCTGTGTGACAGAGCGAGACTCCGTCCTGAAAACAAACAAACAAAAAAACAATCTTGCTCTGTCACCCAGGCTAGAGTACAGTGGTTCAATGATACCTGACTGCAACCTCAAACTCCTGGGCTCAAGTGACACTCCTGCCTCAGTCTCCCAAGTAGCTAGAACTATAGGTGTGTGCTGCCATGTCTGGCAAATTTTTAAATTTTTTGTAGTGATGAGGTCTTGCTATGTTGCCCAGGCTGGTCTCAAACTCCTGGGCTCATGTGACCCTCCAGCCTCGGCCTCCCAAAGTGCTGGGATTACAGGCATTTAAGCTTCTCATATCCTTTTGTAGTCAAGCATTCTGATGCCTGAATTTAGCAAACGTAATTCTGTATGTTTAGTCTCTTTTATGTGATACATAATGTTATTTCAAGTTTTTGTTGTTTTTTTTTAAAAGATGGGGTTTCACCATGTTGGTCAGGCTGGTCTTGAACTCCCGACCTCAGGTGATCCGTCCGCCTTAGCCTCCAGAGTGCTTGGATTACAGGCGTGAGCCACCGCGCCCGGCTATTTCAAGTTTTTTAATGTTATAAAAACACTTTATTAATGGATTTTTTTGGAAACAGGGTCTTGCTCTGTCGCCCAGGCTGAAGTGCAGTGGCACGATCTTGGCTCACTGCAGCCTCTGCCTCCCAGGTTCAAGCGATTCTCCTGCCTCAGTTTCCTGAGTAGCTGGGACTACAGGTGTGCTCCACCACACTCCGCTGTTTTGTATTTTTAGTAAAGATGGGGTTTCACCATGTTGCTCAAGCTGGTCTCGAACTCTTGACTTCAAGAGATCTACCTGCCTCAGCCTCCCAAAGTGCTGGAATTACAGGCATAAGCTACCATGCCCAGCCATATTAATGGATTTTTAAAGCAGATACATGTGACAAATAGTAATCACAGCAAAATATTGTGCCTGATAATTTCTCTTTCATATTAAAAAAAGTTTATTAAAGAAACAGATGGTAACACAGTGGCTTGTCACCTTTATAGGCTGTGACCCCTAAAGTGAGAGTTTTCAGCATTGGCTCCCCAGAGCCCTAGAAGTTCTACAGCATCTCTTTTGTACTACTGAAGTGGGGAGGAAGGAAGAATCTGTAGTGGATTGGGCTCTGGGTTCTTCTAACCTCCTTAACCAGAGTAACTCAATCCATTTTATTTTTTTGAGAAAGAGTTTTGCTCTTGTTGCCCAGGCTGGAGTGTAATTGCACAATCTCACCTCACCACATCCTCCACATCCCAGGTTCAAGCAATTCTCCTGCCTCAGCCTCTCGACTAGCTGGGATTATAGGCATGCACCACCACGCCCAGCTAATTTTGCATTTTTAGTAGAGATGGGGTTTCTCCATGTTGGTTAGGCTGGTCTCAAACTCCTGAACTCGGTGATCCGCCCGCCTCGGCTTCCCAAAGTGTTGGGATTACAGGTGTGAGCCACCGTGCCCAGCCTCAAATCAATTTTTATATGCTGTATTTTCAAAAGGGTTTCACAGGTTGAAAAAAAAACATTGAAAAACGATTGCCCTGAAGCAGTGGTTCTCAAAATACAGTACAGTACTTAGGACAACAGCATAAGCATCGCTGAGGACCTTGTTAAAAGTGCAAATCCCTAGGCCTCACCCCAGAACTACTAAATCAGAGACTGGAAGCCCAGTCTGCTGTGCTTTCACAAGCTCTCCAGGAGATTTTAATGGGTGCTAACGTTTGAGAACGACTGCTTCAAAGATTTCAGATGTTTTGTTAAAATAGTTCTTGTTTCCGTCAAATAGTGCTATTTTCATTGAAAACCAAAATAGAATGTTTAGATTATAAATACAAAAACATGCAAATAGTATTTTGGGATAACATTAGAATAATGTTTCTTTTATAACTGTATTTAGACTAGGTTGCCATTATGTCCTATCCAAGGATTATTTTTTTTAAACCCCAAAGTCCTTAATATGCAATAATTTCAGCTATTAGGTGACTTCCCAGATAGTTCTATAGAGAAGTTCCTGGGCACAGTGAAGAGTCACACCAATATTACGAATGAGGAATTCTTACTATCAATTCTTGACTAGTTTTCAATCAAAACTTAAAAATTATCTGACATGTAACATACCTCTTTCATATATTGATTATATAGTGCTTCTGATGACTCTAGGTAAGCCTGTGCAGTTTCAATTTCTTCTCTTTCAGACCACAAGATACCCAGGTTATTCTGGAAAATAAGAAAAAAAGAGAAACAAACAATAATATAAGACTTCCAATTAAAGTAACTTTCATAGTTTTAAAGTCAGTACTTACGAATCAAATAGTGGAGCTGGATTACCAATGAATTAATTATTCCCAATGATACTAACCTTATGTAGTGCAGCAGGTAGCTGCTAAATGAACCCCCAATGATCCCTCTTTCTGGTATTCATGCTCTTAGGTAATCTCTTCCCCTTGAGTACATGTTGGTTTTACTGATGTGCTTCTAATCACTAGAATATCACAGAAGTGATGGAAAGTCATTTCCAAGATTAGCTAACAAAACCCTTGGCTTCCTTTTTAGGTGCTCTCTCTTGCCTTGCCTGCTCTTTCTTAGGGAAGCCAGCTGCCATGTTGTGAGCCACCCTATAGAGAGGCCCATATGGAAAGGAAATGAGAGAGGTCAACAGTCTGAGGCCTTCAGTCAAAAATCCTGTGAGGAAATGACTCCTGCCAACAATCATGTGAGTAAGTTAGAAGTGGATCCTCCTGGCGTCTCAGCCCTCAAGTATTACTGTGAGCCCTAACAGGTCAACAATATGATGAGGGCAATCAGCTGAGCCATGCTGAGATTTCTGAGACAATAGACAAAGATGAATCAGAAACATATAATGCTTTCAAAACACTACACCCTCTCCAGAGGCCTTTTTTAAAAAAAGAAATAGGCTCACACCTGTAATCCCAGCACTTTGGGAGGCCAAGGTTGGCAGATCACTTGAGGTCAAGAGGTCGAGACCAGCCTGGCCAACATGGTGAAACCCCATCTCTACTGAAAATACAAAACAAAATTAGCCAGGTGTGGTGGCAGACGCCTGTAATCCCAACTACTTGGGAGGCTGAGTCAGGAGAATTGCTTGAACCCAGGAGGTGGAAGGTTACAGTGAACCGAGATTGTGCCACTGCACTCCAGCCTGGGCTACAGAGTGAGACACTGACTCAAACAAAAAAATTATATATGTAGTGGGGTTAGTCTACCTCACCTCCCTTGAAATAGTCAGTCCTTCAGGCACAAGGATACTTCTGAGACTGGGCTTCTATCATCTTTTGCTACTTCCCCAGGGAAGGAACAGGTTAAGAAAACAGAGTTTTTAATGCAGAAATTCTTAACCTCAAGCCTAAGCACTCCCAAGGAATCCATGAAGAGAATTCAAAGTCCGTGAATTTGGATAGGGGAAAAAAAAATTTATTTTCACTAATCTCCTATTAAAATATAGCATTTCTTTTCATTAT
Organism: Cacajao melanocephalus; assembly: GCA_963573385.1. Taxonomy (NCBI): domain Eukaryota; kingdom Metazoa; phylum Chordata; class Mammalia; order Primates; family Pitheciidae; genus Cacajao; species Cacajao melanocephalus. Next base: position 39,047 of record CAUYLG010053586.1, on the reverse strand, counting down.
GAACACAGGAAACAATCTGCAGCAATATTATAACACCTAGGACTTTGTGAACAATAGAAATGAAAAAAAAAAACTTTCTATTATGCTAGTTTGCACATATCTCAAAATATCATTTACACTCATTACTTTAAAATCATCAATGATATTAGACACATTAGGCTGGGTGTAGTGGCTCATGCCTGTATTTGTAATCCCAGCACTTTGGGAGTCCAAGGCAGGCACATCAGGTCAGGAGTCAAGACCAGCCTGATCAACATGGTGTCTCTCCTAAAAATACAAAAATTAGCCGGGCACAGTGGCTGGAGCCTATAATCTCAGCTACTCAGGAGGCTGAGGCAGGAGACTTGCTTGAATCCGAGAGGTGGAGGTTGCAGTGAGCCGAGATCATGCCATTGCACTGCAGACTGGGTGACAAGAGCAAGACTTCGTCTCAAAAAAAAAAAAAAAAAAGATATTTGACACATTAAATAATTTGTTAATAAACAAGCATATATATCATTATATCACGCATTTTGTTTTAAAAATCTTTTGGGCCAGGTGCAGTGGCTCATGCTTGTAATTCCAGCACTTTGGGAGGCTGAGGCGGGCAGATCATGAGGTCAGGAGTTCGAGACTAGCCTGACCAACATGGTGAAACCCTGTCTCTACTAAAAATACAAAAATTAGCTGGGCGTGGTGGTGTGCACCTATAAATCCCAGCCACTGCACCCCAGGCTGGGCAACAGAACAAGACTTGGCCCCCAATAAAAAAATCTTTTGGGCGGGAGCTGTGCCTCATGCCTGTAATCTCAACACTTTGGGAGGCTGAGGCTTGAGCCCAGGAGTTCAAGACCAGCCTGGGCAACATAGTGAGACTTTGTCTCTATTTGAAAAATAAAAATAAAAAAATAAAAGTGACTTGATCATTCCACTGGAACATAGCTCTTTTGGTCTTTTGGCTTCACATAATATATCCATTGTATAAATGTTTTTAAGTGACTTGATCAGTCTTAGTATCCAGGAGTATAGGTCATACTGATAATGCTGTGAGACTGGACAGTTCCCTCCTCTACGTTACTTATGAGGTCCTGTAAACTACGTAAGTAATAGAGGCTTAAATGTAATAGAGGACCTTAATAAACCTTGTAAGTAACAGAAGATTGAAGGGTGATAAGGTTTGTCTCTGTGTCCCCACCCAAATCTCATGTTGAATTGTGATCTTCGATGTTGTTGGAGTAGCCTGGTAGGAGGTGACTGGAACACGGGGGTGGATTTCCTGTGGCTGTTCTCTTGATACTGACTGAGTTCTCACGAGATCTGATTGTCTGAAAATGTACAGCACTTCCCCCTTTGCTCTCTCTCCCCTTCCTGCTCCAGCCATGTAGGATGTTTGGGCTTCCTATTCACCTTTCACTATGATTGTAAGTTTCCTGAGGTCTCCCCAGCCTGTGGAACTGTGAGCCAATTAAACTTCTTTTCTTTATAAAGTACCTAGTCTCGGGTAGTTCTTTTTTTTGGTTTGTTTCTTTTTTTTTTTTTTTTTTGAAATGGAGTCTCACTCTGTTGTCCAGGCTGCAGTGGTGCAACCTCAGCTCACTGCAACCTCCGCTCACTGCAACCTCCACCTCCCGGGTTCAAGCGATTCTCCTGCCTCAGCCTCCCTAGTAGCTGGCATTACAGGCTGCACCACCACCCCTGACTAATTTTTGTATTTTTATTAGAGATGGGGTTTCACTATGTTGGCCAGGCTGGTCTCAAACTCCTGACCTCAGGTGATTCGCCCATCTCGGCCTCCCAAAGTGCTGGCATTACAGGCATGAGCCACCGTGCCCAGCCTCAGGTAGTTATTTATAGCAATATGAGAATGGACTAATACAAAGGGCTCTGTCTTCCTGATAACTTACTGATTGTCATTTCCTGACCTTAGAAATGGACCTACAGGTCACCTTTTCTTTACTCTTTAGTTCAACTTATTTCTCCTTTGATGATAGACAGTGCTTGGGAGACTCCTTTAACCAAGACACCAGTAAGCCCACTGCAGCAAATTGCACCTAACCTAGGTAGTCCAGAGACTCACCTAGTACCAGAAACTGGTTAGTCACACTCTTATTTTGGGACAGGGTTGTGCCTGGCCTGCTAGACCCAGGGTAGACTATGCCACAGAAAGCAACAATTCTTGGTGTGTGATAAATCTGAAACCAAATAGAGACCCTCGAGTATGTCCAAAAAGACTAAGATTCTTCTTCTGGATCATAACCTATTAAGATCCTGAAGGTAAGAACCATGTAAGGAAACTAGAATACCTTTTTTTTTGAGACAGAGTTTCACTCTTGTCGCCCAGGCTGGAGTGCAGTGGCACAATCTCGGCTCACTGCAACCTCCACCTCCCAGGTTCAAGCCATTCTCCTGCCTCAGCCTCCTGATTAGCTGGGGTTACAAGTGCCCACCACCACGCCCGGCTGATTTTTCTATTTTTATTAGAGGCAGGGTTTCACCATGTTGCCCAGGCTTGTCTCCAACTCCTGACCTTGAGATCCGTCTACCTCAGCCTCCTGAAGTGTTGGGATTACAGGCATGAGCCACCCACCTCACCTGGCAAACCTATATTTTTAAAATTAAATTAGCTTTGTTGTTTCTGATTTTTTTTTTTAAAGTTTGACTCCCAGAGATAACCACTATTGACATTTTATGTGAATTATAATTACTTTTTTTTTTTAAGACAGAGTCTTGCTCTGTTCAGTCTGGAGTGCAGTGGCATGATCTCAGCTCACTGCAACCTCTGCCTCTCAGGTTCAAGCAATTCTTCTGTCTCAGCCTCCCAAGCAGCTGGGATTACAGGGGACCGCCACCACACCTGGCTATTTTTTGTATTTTTCGTAGAGACGGGGTTTCTTTATGTTGGCCAGGCTGATCTCAAACTCCTGACCTCAAGTGATCCACCCACCTCGGCCTCCCAAAGTGCTGGGATTACAAGCATGACCCACTGTGCCCAGCCTTTATGTGAATTATTCTTTAAATACACTATAAATTCTACGATGGGTAGAAAAGCTACACTGGAAGGTCTTGCATCTTTCACATATCATATCTTTGCCATCATACCAAACTAGGTAAGGAGAAAAGTAAAAGATAAAATAAAAACAGCTAAAAGAGTATTACTGGTAAATTCTACCAAATATGTAATGAAGTATAATACCAACAGTACACAAACACTCCCAGAAAAAAGGACAGAACACTTCCCATCTCATATTAAACCAAAGATATAACAAGAAAACTATAGACTGAAATCCTTCATGAACATAGATGCAAACATTTTAAACAAAATTTTAGTGAATTCAGTTCAACAATATATAAAAAGGAATAATACGTTATGACCAAATGGAGTTTATCCCAGGAATGCAATGTTAGTTCAACATGTACAAAAATCAATGTAATCTACCCTATTATAAACTGAAAATGAAAAGACATACAGCAATGAAATAATGATGTTGAGTGGAAAAAAAGGTAGGCCAAAACAACAGTATATACAGTATGATATCATTTATATAAAATTTACATAGGCTGGGTACACTAATGCATGCCTGTAATCCCAGCACTTTGGGAGGCCAAGGCAGGCGGATCACTTGAGGCCTGGCCAACATGGTGAAACCCTGCCTGTACAAAAAATACAAAAATTAGCCGGGTGTGGTGGTGTGACTGTGTAGTCTCAGCTACTTAGGAGGCTGAGGTGGGAGGATGGCTTGAGCCCAGGAGGCAGAGGTTGCAGTGAGCCAAGATCACGACACTACATTACAACCTGGGTGACAGAGCCAGACCCTGTCTCCAAAATAAAATAAAATAAAATAAATATTTACATAGTCCTAGCTACTCAGGAGGCTGAGGTGGGAGGATCACATGATCCCAGGAGTCTGAGGCCAGCCTAGGCACCACAGTGAGACCTTATCTCTAAAATTAAATAAAATTCTACAAAATGCAGGGTTGGGGGCAAGCAGAAGGAAGGAAAAGAATATAGGAGAGAGGGAGGGACTACAAAGGAGCACTAGGAAACTTTTGGTGGTAACAGTTATGTTCATATCTTGATCACAGTAATTGTTTCACAGGTACAAGTATATTATGTCAAAACTCATCAAACTATACCCTTAAAAATATGTGCAGTTTGTTATATGCCAATTGTAACTCAATGAAGCTGTGAACAATAACAAAAAAGTACTCCTTATACATATATAACCTGGGAGTGGGGAGAACAATCTACTAATTTCCTAGGAAATGTTACTAAAGTTAAGTAATCATGATGGTAGTGCCAGTATATATTGCTGATAACAAGGATCAGAAGGAATCAGATAAAACTCATTCCTAAGGCACCTGGAACCCAGTGAAGACAGAATTCTCTTTTGATAATCTAATGTAATATCAATCTCTTTTGATAAATAATGTAGGGCCAAGTCCTGTAGTTCCCCAAGAAGACACCAGATTAAGACAAAGCAGTTAGAATATCATGAATTCCCATGAACTGATACTGCAAAACTCTTTCATATACACACACGTTATATGTATTTGCACATATTTACATGTGTATATATAAGTTTATTATATGTGTATATATAATGTAAATGTGTATGTATGTGTATATACATAGTCTTATACAAAAAAAGGATCATTCTACAAATTTTTTTTTTCTGAGACAGGGTCTCACTGTGTCACCCAGGCTGCAGTGCAGTAACACATAATAGCTTACTGCAACCTTGATCTCCCAGGCTCAAGCAGTCCTCCACCTAAGCCTTCTAAGCAGCTGGGACTACAGTGCATGCCACTATACCCAGCTAATTTTTGTTTTTGAAAAATTGCTATTTATTTGACCAGAAAAAACTTTTGGACTTAAGAAATGGCAATATCTGGTACATACATTAATTCAAAATACTTTCATAAAGCACCAAATAGAATAGTTCCCAATCTTTTCACAGAGAAACATTTGAAAGAATGCCTAAAACTTAATCAGTTTATTTAGTTTTTTAATCAAGAAATCTAAAGCAGCCAATCAGATTTTCTAATTACCATGAGATGACCAGGTTAACAACCTTGAGGTCGCAGGAGCTTTTAAAAACTTTATTTAGGCTGGGCTCAGTGGTTCATGCCTGTAATCCTGGCACTTTGGGAAGCTGAGATGGGAGGATCACTTGAGGCCAGGAGTTTGAGACCAGCCTGGTCAATATAGTGAGACCCCATCTCTATAAAGAGAAATAAAATTAAATTAAAAAAAAAAAAAGAAAAGCTTTGTTTAACCTATGCATTCTAGCTGAGATTTGTTTGCCTCAGGCTAGTAATCACAGGTCCATGTGCCAGATACCTTGCACACACAAAACTGAGTAATACGTATCATGCATAAAAGGTAAAGACTATATGGTCCCTGTATATTTTAAAGGAATAATACCTAATTCTCATGGGTGAACAATTAGTGAGGGGCAAAAAGACAGAAGTTACTAACCCACAAGGGAGAACCAAGCAAAGTCAGTAGAAAAGAAAAAAGTCCTATGCTCTGGGAATGCTGCAGAATGGGCGCTGGAAGGTTTCAGGGACCAGGCGGCAATCCAGGTCATACCAGGAACATGAGTGGATGTCAGTAAGTGTGGCAAAGGGCCTTCAAGCTGAAGAAAACCAAACGAGCCAAGACACAGAACCACAGGAGTACTGCCCGTTCAGAGGACAGTGAAGTATTTGTTCTGGGTAACACGATCTGAACTAAGAAGAGACATAAAACTCAGGAAAACCTCACCCAACGAAAGAGTCCAGAAACAACGCTGGTCTGTATTTCTTAACAGCAATTCAACAGAGAATCTGAGGTGGCCTGCAAAACTAACAAGAGAGCAAATTATCTTCCCAAAGGCAGGGGCGCCACATGCTCTTTGTGGAGGGTCAGTAGCCAAGGATCATGCTGCAGTCCCTCCCAACCCCACTGTGACACCCCAATAATCAAATTCACTAGCAATAACCTTCCTTAATAGAAAATCTCTCCCCTCTCAAAATGTAAAACAAAAAAGATAAAAGCACAGAAAATAAAACAAAAAGAGACCATCACAGCAAGCTTTAGCCCTCATAAGTCACCCCTACTGAGAACAGGGTCTACCCCATTACTGAAACTGATTTGTAACACTGCTCCTACTACATCCTCCTATTCAAAAAAAGTAAATAAACGCCACACAAAATACAAACTTACCCCAAATAAAAGCATCAACCTAAGGATCCTACTGCAATACTACTACACTAACTCAGGATATTTTAATCCTCTTCCAACCCATTTCCAAAAAACTCCTCATCTGAAACCTCTGGAAGCATTACAAATACTGTTGCATTACAGTCCTCTTCTTGAGGTAGTCTGAAGTCTTGAAACAGAAAAAAATTTACATAGTTTTCTACACCACCACTGAGGGTTAATTATCATAAAAGGCCTACAACCAAAATCCCCATCCCCTTGATTCTCAAGCTATTAGAATTTTTCCCTCATATCAAACAAACAGGAAACACACATAAAAGACGAGCCATGGTGGCTCATACTGGTAATCCCAACAATTTAGGAGGCTGAGGTAGGTAGATGGCCTGAGCTCAGGAGTTTGAGACCAGCCTGAGCAATATAATGAAATCTCATCTTTACAAAAACACAAAAATTAGCTGGGTGTGGTGGCACACAACTGTGGTCCCAGCTACTTGGGAGGCTGAGGTGGAAGGATCGCTTGAGCCAAGAAGGTGGAAGTTACAGTGAGCCGTAAGGTGCTACTGCTATCCAACCTGGGCAACAGAGCAAGATTCTGTCTCAAAAAAAACCCCCAAAAAACAAAAAACCACATGAAAAAGAAACTGTGTCACCACACTAACAGTCTAAACTTTGCCTAAGACTAAAAAAAGTTTACTTGGTTTACCCAAGCTACAGGCATATCATAAAGTACTCAAGAAATTAACACCTTATAAAAACAGTGAAACAATTTTAGGTGGGAGCATAAAAATAAAATCATCTCATCCTCTGAAAGGGTTCTTCCAAAATGCCAAGTCCACAAGAAGGGATGTGTGGCAAACCATCTGCACAGGGTTGTCTCCATACCAGCCCACTCTCAGGCCGACAGCCTTTACCTTTTTGCCCAGGTCCACTTCAGAGGTGCAGGAATACTGAATGCCTGCTCCAGGTAGACCAAGGAGCCTTGACGGATGTCGGCTGGCTTTTTGTGCTGCACATGATGTCCTCCAGCACCTGCTGCCAATGCCTTAGCTTTGTCAAGTGCTTCTGGACCAGTGCGTATCTCCTCCAATATTATTCATTTCTTAGTTCAGAGACATCCTCATTGATAACTTGTTCTAGTTTCTGGACAAATAATTGCAATTTTTTTTTTTTTTTTTTTTTTGAGACAGTGTCTTGCTCTGTCACCAGGCTGGAGTGTAGTGCTGCAATCTCGGCTCATTGCAACCTTCACCTCCCAGGTTCAAGCGATTCTTCTGCCTCAGCCTCCCTAGTAGCTAGCACCACAGGCATGTACCACTATGCCTGGCTAGTTTTTTGGGTTGTTTTTTGTTTTGTTTTTTTGGCGTGGGGGCATTGTGTTTTTTTTTTTTTTTTTTTTTTTGTAGAGACAGAGTCTGACCTTGTTGCCTAGGCTGGTCTCAGACTCCTGGCCTCACTCCATCCTCCCACCTTGGCCTCCTAAAATGCTGGGATTACAGATGTAAGCCACTTGCCCTGCCCAGATTTACTGAATAAACCAAACACCTTATAAATGGGAAACAAAAAGTATTCTAAGAATTCAAAGGTAGGAAGGAGAGATCAGTTTGGTTCAAAATGGTCCCAAGAAAGTTATTAATACTAAAGGAAGTGATTCTTGAGATGGGTTTTGAAGAATGGGGAAGAATTCACTGAGATACAAACAAATGAATTTGATAGGAAAGGAAGCTGAAAATTTTGGACATTTTGTTTTAAGAATGTATCCTAAGCCAAGCACTGCAGCTCAGGCCTGTAGTCCCAGCAATTTGGGAAGCCAAGACAGAAGAATCACTTGAGTCCAGGAGTTCAAGACCAGCCTGGGCAATATAGTGAGACCCCCCATCTCTACAGAAAATTTTAAAAATTACGGGGGCGGTGGCTTGCACCTGTGGTCCCAGCTACTATGAAGGCTGAGGCAGGAGGATTGCTTGAGCCCAAGAAGTGGAGGCTGCAATGAGCTATGATGGTACCATTGAACTCCAACCTGGGCGACACAAAGAGACCCCATCTCTAAGAAAACAAAACAAAACAAAAATGTACTCCAGTCACTGTCATTTCCTTGAGATGTTAAGATTTAACTTACTTCGGACTTTCTTAATAGAATGAAAAGGAGTTGGAGTGGTGGAGAGGAAAACGCATGACGATGCAGAGGGTCTCCGACACCAATGCATCGCCTACAAGTAAGTGAAGCAGCAGCAAGCGATGTTAGAGTGGGCGACAAGGGTGAACAGGGAGCTTGGGGACGACAGTGGGAGATCTAGTTACAAAGCAATAAGTCCTTTAGACTGGCCTTTTTGAAGATCATAGACGCTCTCTGGGACTCAGTCCGGAGCTTCAAAAAACGTGGAGACGAAATGCGCCTTAGAACGTCTGCCCTTGGCCTTGGCAAGGGCTCCTCCCCATCCCTCGCCATTCACCGTCAGGGGCTGGCCTGGCGGGGCTCGCTCTCACCTGAGCCTGGATGCAGAGGGAGATGCAGTCGTGCGACAGCCGGTACCTGCGCAGCAGCCGCAGGCATTTCACCAGATGTTCCTCCCCCGCCGACAGCTCCTCGGTGTCGATGTGGTTCACCCCGAGGTGGAACTCGATGACCGCCAGCCTCACAGCTCGCTGGCCTACCGGCCCCTCGGGCTCCACCACCTCAGCCGGGAGCCCCAGGGCGTGGTCATCCGCACCCGCGCAGTCGTCGGCCTCAGGCCGCTCATCCTCGTCCTCAGGCGCAGGGCCCAGCAGCGCCTTGACCTCTTCCAGCAGCGCTCGGGCGCTGTATTTGGACTTGTACGGTTCCTTCTCCGGATTTTTATGCAGTTCCACCCGCGACAGAGCCAGGGCCGCCTGGAATTTCTCGCAGACCTCGGCCCAAGGAACGTTCGCCATAGCGGCCTCTACTGCCCGGCTTTCCTCAATGTTTGCAGTCGGGACTCCCGCCTTCCTTCTGCTTTGCGACACTTTACTTACGGCTCTCGACAGGTCGGGGCCGCTGCGGAACGGGAACCAATAAAACCCGCCCGTAAAAAAAAACCGCAATACGCTCGTCAGTGGCCAATGGGAAGACGGAGCAGTCACCACAGCAACCATTCTCATGGAAATGAAGTTGTCAATGAGCATGTTCCCGCCTCCTTCCCCGCCCCCTGCAGCGGTGAGTTTATCTCTAGATTGACCCTGTGAGGACAGATTTATATAAAAATGTTTAATATCGGCTTACTTTAACGAAGCATATCGGAATATTGTTTACAAGCATGGCTAGCTAAGTCTACTCGCGTTGATATTAACTGAAAGGCAAAAACCTTTAGACATTAAGTGTATACCCCAGCCTATCACTGGATAAAAACTTCTGTTTTAAAAAAGGCCAGGCGCCTTGGCTCATGTCTGTAATCCTAACATTTTGGGATGCCCACTGCCCTAGGCAACAGAGCAAGACCCATCGCTACAATAATTTTTTTTTAGCTGGGCATGGTGGCGCGCGACTGTAGTCCCAGCTACCATGGAGGCTGAGGCGGAAGGACTGCTTAGGCCAGGGTTGTCTTCTCCCGACCTCGTGATCCACCCACCTCGGCCTCCCAAAATGCTGGGATTACAGGCATGAGCCACCGTGCCCAGCCTCATCTGATTACTTCTAATAGGCAGTCCTGCCAGTCTGGCCTCCTATCAGTGCATTCCCCAGTACATTTAAAATGATTTGGGCCGAGTGTGGTGGCTCACACCTGTAATCCTAGCTCTTTGGGAGGCTAGGAGGTGTGGGGGGGAATCGATTGACCCTAGGAGTTAAAGACCAGCCTGGGCAACATGGCAAAACCCCATGTCTCCAAAAAAAAAAAAAAAAACCAGGCATGGTGGTGGATCCCTATAGTCCCACCTACTCAGGAGGCTGAGGTGGGAGGACCACCTGAACCTGGGAGATGGAGGCTGTGGTGAGCTGTGATCAAGCCACTGCACTCCAGCCTGGGTGACATAGTGAGATGCTGTCTAAAAAAAAAAAAAAACTAGTCCATTTGTTCAGTATTTAGTATCTGTCATTTGCCAGGTACTGTCATAGGTGCTGGGAATTCTGTAGTAAAAAATGTACAAAAATTCACCAGCCTGGGCAATGTAGTGAGATCCCCAGCTCTACAAAAAAATTATTTAAAGAAATATTGGCCAGGTGTGGCAGCACATGCCTGTAGTCTTACCTATGTGGGAGACTAAAGCAAGAGGATTGTTGGAGCTCAAGAGTTCAAGGCTGCAATGAGCTATGATCACGCCACCGCACTCAATCCTGGGAAACAGATAGACCCTGCCTCAAAAAAAGACAAAAATCCATGCCCTGGTATAGGGAAAACAATAAATATATTAAATACATAAACCACAATACAATGATTGGAGATCTATCTCATGACAGATAATTAGAAAAGGCCAGGCATGGTGGCTCACACCTATAATCTCAGCACTTTGGGAGGCCAAGGCAGGACGATTGTTTGAGGCCAGGAATTCACAACCAGCCTGGTCAACAGAATGAGACCCCAGCTCTACAAAAAATTTAAATATTAGCCAGGTTTGGTGGTGCCCACTTGTAGTCTCAGCTACTTGGGAGGCTGAGAGGAGAGGATCACTTGAGCCCAGGAGTTCAAAGCTGCAGTTCTGCCTTTAGAAAACATATCCGAAGGTGACAGACAAGTATGCAAACACTTACATGGAGATGTTAACTTAGGGTTGTTTATAATGGTGAAAAATTAGAAATAACCAACATGGCCATCAAGTACTGGTTAAATGTATAGTGGCATATCCATACAAGATAACATGTCCTTCAAAATTGTCCTTGTAGGCTTGTACAAAATTGTGCATAACATGTTGTGGCGGGGAAAGCAATTCACCAAATTAAATGATTCCAATTTTATAAATGAATATGTAGAAAATTGCTCACTAAAATATTAGGAGGGTGACTATTATTATTATTATTATTATTTTGAGACAGAGTCTCACTCTGTAGCCCAGGCTGGAGTGCAATGGCACAATCTCAGCTCACTGCAACCTCTGCCTCCCAGGTTCAAGCGATTCGCCTGCCTCAGCCTCCCGAGTAGCTGGGATTACCGGCGCACGCCACCACGCCTGGCTAATTTTTGTATTTTTAGTAGAGATGGGGTTCCACCATGTTGGTCAGGCTGGTCTCAAACTCCTGACCTCGTGATCCACCCACCTCACCCTTTCAAAGTGCTGGGATTTTGCTTATAGCCTTTACTGGAGATAGTGAAAAACAATAAACAAAACAAAACAAAAAAGCAAAGTGCTGGGATTACAGGCGTGCGCCACCATGCCTGGCCTATTTCTTTTTTTCTCTAATGTTTAGATTTTTATGTCTAGCTTTTATTATTTTTATAATAAATATCTCAAGCTATTTTCATTTTAGAAAACAAAAGCCACCAAAATCAAAGTATTACTATCTTTATTGTGGTATAGAGTAGTATTTTATACATTAGCTCATTTTATAGTAAAAACATTTATGTACAATTGTAGAGAAACCACTGCACAGATAGCTCCAACTTAAATTAGAAAATATTTTCTCTGTAGAAAATAGTAAAAATTTTAACATTTACCAAGCTAGCCCAACAAGTTCAGTTAAACCAAATAGTAACAAAATACATTATACATTTATAAATACAGGCTGAATTCTGGGATCCAGGAGAAGCTTTAGTTCCATTTATTAAAACAGCCATGTTTTAAGTTATGTGAAGTGAAATTTCTATTAATCTTCCCTCTTACTCTTAATCTATGTCTGATTATTTTTCTTTATGCTAAATCTATAATCCACAACATAGTTTTAGCTGTTCTTTTCTAAAGGATGGGTACCATATCCTTTTAATCAGCTTGATAACGTACCCATGCCTATCCAAATAATAAAATAGTTCGGTTGTTATTAAAGCATGCCCAGTATTTGGGCAAAACCAGAATCTAATAAATTACACTGTCACCTAATCCCATGGCTTGATGGGAAGCCATGAGGAACAAGGGTAAAGTGATAAAACTGGCAAATGAATCAAGGAATAAAAGCCAAGAGAATTCTGAGACCAGAGGGCAAGAAACATCTACAAAGGATTCAAGGACAGAACTGAAGTTCAAATAGAAAAAGGATGTTGCCTCAAGGATCAGGAGGTGAGCTGGCTATCAGAGTCCCAAGTATATGGTGATCAAATATGGGGCAGTTAGAGATAAAGACTGGATTAAGCAAGAGAAACCAGGACCTAGAAAGATTCTAGGTGTTCACAATAATTAAATGAAAACAAGACAGACCATGTGGCTTTAAATTTCCTAGCATAGTACGTTCCAGGATTCCCACTACAGAAAGAATCTCTGGGAATTAAGGCGAGAAGATAATGCCACTCTGAAGGTCCTGTGCTATGTAGAATGTTTCCCAGAGAAATAATATCTGAGAAATCAGGCAGAGTTATCTGGCCAGGGGCTACATCAAGTTCTTCAGTTCCCTCAAAACAACTTAGCCACATATGATTTGTCTTAAAAGGAAGCCTCTAAGCAGCTAAAGTAGACTTTCAACAGAGATTCAGTTTAACAAACAGATGCTATACTGTGGCTTTAGGAACTAGGCCACTGACTACCAAAAACCCCAGCTTGCCCACTTGAAGTTAACTTCTAGAAACATTAGTCATCTATGAAGTTTTCACCATTAAAACAATGCTTTATACATGCAAATCATACATATTCTTCTCTTTGCTCTCCAGTTATGAATTTGCTACCTTTTTGCATTTGATTATTTCCAGTGTGTGTTTTTTTTTTTTTTTTTTTTTTACATACGCTTCAGCAATGCAAATCTGTGCCCCCTACTTCCTTAAGTCCTTCTTGGTAAATAATGTTAATCTTCCAATAGGAAGAAGTAGAGTACATTATCATTTAAGCACAATTTATCCAGCCTTCTTACAAAGAAAGCTATGGAGTCACCTTATACATCTGAAATACCTGAAAGACCCTGGCTTTCTATTAAAATGTACTTTTATGTATACTGTCTGTGAAGAATTCACTGAAGCACGAATCACCTTATAATGAGAAGCTAAAAATGTATCAAAATGCACGTTTATAGGTAATCTATATCAAACATACGTCTTCCAAATCTAGAGCATACACTGGTATAAACTGTATTACAACCCAGCTAAGTTTGAAATCTTGTTTCAAAACATTGCTGAGTATTAAGTCTCAGTAGACAAATAATGGGACCACATGAGAAACTGTTCAGCAGGTGGCTGAGGAAACCTTAACTTCCAAAGGCTCAAAGTGGTCCCCCAGAGACTGTTACACTCCCTTAGGTATTTACTTTAGGGAAAGACACTATTAAGAGACACTTTAGAGTATAAAGACAGGTGAACTCACAAAGTATAAGCAGATACATGCTTGATTTTATCTTCTAATCTACAGATAATGCATTAGAATAAAAATGTAATGAATTCATACACCCTTCAAAAGGAAAAACTGATGAAGTAGAAATAAAGTTATAAATGATAATGATCAGATGAAATAATTTAGATGAAGCTTGCTTGTGTCTGAAAGAGACAGGGACTCAGCAAGTGGTCAAAAGGAAGCAAAATATGCTTTTAACTTTGCATGAAAAATAATGTTCAGTTCTATACTGCCAAACATCATTCTCTTTTTGCTATATAAATCTTCTAATTATCGACCAAATGCTTTACTGAAACTCCGCTTCTGGCCTTTGTCTTGGGATCTGTTACTTTTGTTGCCACCTCCTGATCGCTGTCCTCGGGGGCCCCGCTGTCCTCTGAATCTTCTGTTTCCGTCCCGCTGTCCCCTGAAGCCTCGACTCCCTTCCCGCTGACCTCTGAAGCCTCCATATCCTTCCCGTGGTCCTTCGAGCTCTGGTTGCTCTGTGGCCACAGAGAGCTGCCAGCGTCGTGAATCATGCCATTTCTCCTGTTGAGATAAGGTTTTGTTTTCATGTGCTGTGATTTCTACTGAATTTTTAAAAAGCATAAGAAAAACAAAAATTTTGCCATTTCTTCAAAGAAAAACCAAGGTGATAACATAAGTGCTTAACAGGTCACTGGTCAAAAATTACACTGGCCAACCTTCATGGTCCAAAAGCCAGTGTCACTGAAGTGTGGGAAAATATAGTTTCATTATGAGAAATAGCCCTCATCACTACTTCATTTATTAAGTTATTAAACCATTTATTCAACTCAATTGCTACAGGGTATCTACAGCCAAAAGTAATAAAACAAATATATTAAAGCATACATTTCTCATAGTACTGACTAAAGATGTGGCAATTTTAAATGTCTATGAAAGCCAGTAGGCCAGGAGTGGTGGCTCACGCCTGTAATCCCAGCACATTGGGAGTCTGAGGTGGGTGGATCACCTGAGGTCAGGAGTTCGAGACCAGCCTGGCCAATATGGTGAAACCCCATCTCTACTAAAAATACAAAAAATTAGCCAGGTGTGGTGGTGGGTACCTATAATCCCAGCTACTTGGGATGTTAAGGCAGGAGAATCACTTGAACCCCAGGCGGCAGAGGTTGCAGTGAGCCAAAATTGCACTACTCACTCCAGCTGTCTCAAAGAAAAAAAAACAAAAAACAAAAAACAAAACCACACACATGCACCTGTATAACATATAGTGTTAAAGGGTGGGGAGAGTTGGATATTGTTCACAACTTTATAGAAAGGAAATACAGAAACCAGGTGGATCCAACTACAAAAATAGAATTAAAAAGATAGAGGGAAAATTCTAAAATTTAATTATCAATTATCTCTTACTAAAGGAATCAGAACTACTGTATCCCAATCTATTATACTCTATTTTCATAATTAACATTCTACAATTTAGGTACGTTAACATTAAAATCTAAGAGAAAAGAATACCTGTATTTCTGTTACAGATGCGGTAGGTACATCAAAGCAAACACCCTAGAAATCAAAGCAAACGGAAGTTAATCCAACCAACGCACATTAAAGAGATTCCCTTTAAGACCACGTATTCTGTGAAAAAAAGAAAACAAAAAATATAAAGAAAAAAAACCCCAGTATAATTTTAGATGAACTTTAAACCAAAGCTAATACATTATAGTTCCCAGAAGTATACTGCAGAAAGCCAATGAATATTGAAAAAAAGAACTCCAAACAATTTAGAACTTTCTAACTACAGAGAGTCTTAGCTATCACATTGTTCTAACCCTCTAGTGGCTATCAGCTACATTTTATTGCTGAGGAAATAGGCTTGGAAAGGTTAGCTGACTTGTCTAAGGCCCCACAGCTACTAAATGGAGCAAGTATTTAAAATCTGATCTGTATGGCTCTAAAACCTATAGTCTAAACTATATACTGCCTTGCATCAGAAAAGCAATGCCAGCTATTCAGGATGACCTAATTAAAAGCAGAAAAAAATAAGTGATCTTCTATTGTTAATTTTCTAGTTTTTCTTAATTCAGCCTCCTATAAAACAGTATGAAAAAAATAATATAGGACACCATCTTTTTTTTTTTTCCCTCTTAAGATAGGGTCTTGCTCTACTGTCTAGGCTAGAATACAGTGGTGCAATTAACAACTCACTGTAACCTTGAATTCCTACAGGTGCATGCCACTTATCTTCCCACCTCAGCTTCCCAAAATGCTGAGATTACAGGTGTGAGCCATGGCACCTAGCCAGGACACCATCTTTAATATTAAGTGTCATCCTCTCCAATCAAGGAAATCATCTAAAAATATAGTCAAACTACATGTTAACTAACATATGCACTCCTCTCCCTGCTGTCTTCAACTGCAATATTTTATAAGGAACACCCCTTTCACCCAAAAATTTACCCAATTATAACATGCATATCATCAGCTACTGGTGGATTTTGCCATTCATGGGAATCTTCACTTACGTATTTACTAAGTAGAGTATAATATACCAGGCATTCACTGGGGAGAGGTAACTAGAAAACAGTTGTTGCCTGAGTGTTCTTCAGGCTCTCAGTAAGCAAACACAGAAAGGTAAAAGTTTACCTGAATAAACAAATGTCCTAAAAACTTTGAAGAACAGATAAAGATGCCCCTAACATTGCCTGGTAAGATTTAAGGGTAAGCAAAGTCATAAAAGCTACGTTGGAGGAAAAGATTACTATAAATAGTAAGTTCAGCATGCACTTAGGATGAGATAAAGCATGGTGTACTGGGCACTGCTGAAGTAAATGGTGTTGGCAGAAATGAAGCTGGAAGGCTAGCCGAGGCTAGGACATGAAGGATCTTATCCTCCTATGAAAGGGTTGAGACTTTATCCTGCAAGTTTTGTGGAGTTACTTAAGGAGATAAACAACATGGCCAGACATGCAATGAGCTGAAGATAAACCTGAATTGGTTCACTAGGTCAGTGGAAACCTGGAAACCCAAGATCTTTTGGGGGCTCCACCAAGTCAAAATTATTTTCATAATAATGCTGCCCTTTCCACACTCATTCTTCTCAAGGGTACAGCAGAGTTTCCTAGACACTAAATGACATGTGATGACATCACTACTCTGATGGCTAATGAACATGATACTGTGTTTTAGAGTTCCAGTTTTAATTTCTAACAAATATCAATAGATACAATCCATATAAACAAAAGCTTTCCCCAGCATTTGCTAAAGGGATTGTGAAACCAAAATGTTTGAGCATCGCTGTGATACCACTCATAGTTTCTGCCTCTATGGATTTGCGTGTGTGTGTGTGTGTGTGTGTGTGTGTTAGAGAGAGAGAGAGAGAGAGAGAGAGAGAGATAGTCTATACCACTAACCAAGAAAAGGACTCAGAAGAAAGAACACCGGGTTTGGAAGGCAAAATTTTTCATTTTTCATTTGAATTCAAGATTCTGAGTAAGTCCAGTGCTACGACAGGATTGCTAAGAGAAAAAAAGAGTCTAAAACTTTACTTGAAATAAGCTATTTAGGTGGAGAGGTCAGGGAAGCAGCTGGATCAAGTCTGGCATTGTGAGGAGAATGGTTAGGGCTAGAGATAGAGGTAGAGTAGTTGTCAGTGGCAGAGTGGCAAGTGAGGATCATGGATGAAATTACCCAGGGAAGTTGAGAGAGTGAAAAGATGCGGCATCCCCAGAGAAAAGGAAGAACCCACATCACACTGTTTTCCTCCCCACATTTAGCTCCTTCAAGGTTACAACAGAGACCCCAGCCTTACCAGCTTTCCTTTGAGAAAAACCATTCCCTTCACTTTGGAATCAATCTCCTCGCCCAGCTGCTCTTTAAGTTCTTTCCAAGCATAACTAATATTTGGCATTTCAACTGAGCACCGCAAAATCATTGTCACAAAACCCTTACAGAAGAAAGGAGAATAAAATTAAAGTGCTGAAAGTAAACCTAATTGATAAATACCTGCTTTAATGAATCTAAACTATTTCTTGAAGAGTTCTTCCTAAAAACATATACCTCACATGTACACATAATTAGTACAAACAATCCCCAGTTTTACTTGGGGAACTCTAAGACTGGTTAACTGTACCAATGTCAATATCTTGGTTGTGGTATAACAGTTTTACAAAATATTACCATTTATGGAAGCTGGGCAGAGTATACAAAGGATCTCTCTATATTATTTCTTGCAACTATATGTAAATCTACAATTATCTCCATAAAAATTTGAAATTACAGGAAGAGAAAAAAGCATACATCTGAAGTTTCTAGGTATGCTGAGTAAATGTATCACATGCATTTATGCATATATATGTTTAGGCTACTTTAGGATTAAAAATCACATACCACAGAATTTACCATTTGAAAGTATACAATTCAGTGGTTTTTGTTGTTGTTGTTGTTTTGAGTATATTCGTAAGATCTGCAACCACTCAGCACTATCCAAAATTTCAGAACATGTCATAATCCACCCAAAAGAATCCTACTAGCCACTGACATTCCTCCACAGCCACCAGGGACCACTCATATTTTCTGCCTCTATGGATTTGCATGTGGTATGTGTGTTTAAACATGGAAATTATTGGTTTTCTTTTCTGAGACAGACTCTCTGTCTCCCAGGCTGGAGTGCAGTGGCACCATCATGGATCCCTGCAACCTCGACCTCCTGGGCTCAAGTGATCCTCCCTCCTCCCATCCCAGCCTCCCAGGTAGCTGAAACCACAACATGCCACCACGCCCAGCTAATTTTTTATTTTTATTTTTTGTAGAGATAGAGTATCACTAGGTTGCCCAGTTTGATCTCAAACTCCTAGGCTCGAGCTATCCTCCTGCCTGTGGCTGCCAAAGGGCTAGGATTACAGCCATGAGCCACTGCATCTGGCCAGAAATTGTAAAATACAGTTAATACTTTCCTACCTTCATGAGAAAGTGAAAACTGGGAAGTTTAAATGAAACCCTTTCAAATCCTGCTCATATCCCAAATTATGAAGTGTTAGGAATGTGCCACAGAACTTTACCACATTTGAGTTGATCAAGGAGCGCTGGTCTACGGACGTGGCCCCTGAAATATGGGCCAGTGCTGCTGCCAGAGCTTCCACAGCTCCCTTCTCCTCTATTAGCTTCTCAGCTGACTGCTTGAAGTGACTAATGGCAGTGGGAGGCACGGAATCCAAAAGCCTGTTGTTTGAGAGTATGTTAGAAAGGATACTAGAAGTGGACAGACTGCATTTCCAAGACCTCTCAAGATAAATCAATAATTTTCCAAATCTTTCACATGTGTAACACATTATTTTGATGCAATGTATATAATCATATTTATAGTAATAAATTCATTCCTTTGACCGTATGTAATTCTAATTTACCACTTACCCCACCATTCTATCCTAAGGAAATAAAACAAGTTCACCACAGTGTTACTTATAACATACCAAAAGTATGAACAATTTTAAAATGTGCATCATCTGGGCTGCTTATATAAGCCACAAAACAGATACAATAAAATGTCATACTACCATTAGATGTGATGATGAATAACGTTGAGAGTTTTTATACATTTATGTGTTACTTTTTGGATCAGAAAATACCAATTTCCATTCTGAAGTTTAAAAAAAGAGCTGGGTGTGGTGGCGCATGTCTCTAGTCCCAGCTACTTGGGAGGCTGAGGTGGGAGGATTGCTTGAGGTTGCAATGAGCTATGACTGTGCCACACACAATCATTTTAAGAAACACCATCTCTTTAAAAAAGTAAATAAATAAATAAGAAAAAGAAGACCTCCAAAGTCAGTTAAAAAAAATGATAAGCACCTTTATAGGACTATATGTACATTTTTAAGGGGGTCAATATTATCTTGCCAATAATAAATGTCCTATTCAAAGTTGAAAGAGATCATCCAGTCAGGGCTGGCACTCTGGAGGCTGTTTGTTGTATACCACCAGCATCTTTGTCCCATTCCCCTTCCCGGCCATCTAGCCCCAAATGTCCTTAGCTGGCACCCAAGCGAACCCTGTCTGCAGGACACTTTAAAAAAAGCATGCCATGCTAAAATAAATTTGAAAAATAGAGTTAAATACACTCTTCCTTCCTTTCCTGTCTTCCTCCTTCCTTCTCCTTCTTTCTTTTATTTGAGGCAGTGTCACTCTGCCACCCAGGGTGGAGTGCAGTAGCACAATTACGGTTCATCACAGCCTCAACCTCCTGGGCTCAAGCAATCCTCCCATCTCAGCCTCCAGAGTAGCTGGGACTACCAGCATGTGCCACCACACCTGGCTAATCTTTCTATATTTTTTAGAGACATAATTTCACCATGTTGCCCAGGCTGGTCTCGAACTCCTGAGCTCAAGTGATCTGCCTACTCCAGCCTCTCAAAGTGCTGGGATTATAGGCATCAGTCACCAAGCCTAGTGCAAAATTCTTTCATTTGCAAAACTTTCCTGAACTTTTTTTTCTTTTGAGACAAAGAGTCTCGCTCTGTCGCCCAGGCTGGAGTGCAGCGGCACAATCTCAGCTCCATGTAACCTCCACCTCCCGGGTTCAAGCGATTCTCCTGCCTCTGCCTCCCGAGTAGCTGGGACTACAGGTGCACGCCGCCTGACGGCTAATTTTTGTCCTTTTATTAGAGTCAGGGTTTTACTACGTTGGCCAGGCTTGTCCCGAACTCCTAACTTCATGATCCGCCCGCCTCAGCCTCCCGAAGTGCTGAGATTACAGGTGTGAGCCACTGTGCCCAGCTCCTGAACTATTAATATACTGACTGACATCCAGGATTTCCTTTGATGATGGACTCCCTGTGTCTGTTTGTAAAATAAGCATTTAGAGTAATCGTGGAAACCCCTCTAAAAATGATGCCCAAACTCAGTGGTTCTTTAACAGAGAATGTAGCTCACCACCAGGAGGCACCTGGAAAATGGTTTCTGGTTTTTATAATGCCAACCCTACTTACCCTGAGTATGCTGCACAGGGGAATCAGCCACGGATCCTAAACAGCTAAATATCCTTCCATTTGCAGGACAATCCCATAAAAAATAATTCTCTTGCCTCTAATGCCAACAACAGCACCTCCATTTGGCAAACTGTTAATTAACCCAATCCTCACCATCTAGACATCTACTATTAAAGAAACAATCAACTTTCATCCTACCAGGTAAGGAACTGGATTAACATAGATTTAGAATGTAATCTGTGGTCCAATCAGCCAGATAGAAATAAATAGAAATGAATTTCTATTTATACTAAATACAAATTTATTTAGTATAAGCCAACTTATACTATACCTAATATTATCCCTTAAAATATCCTAGACAAAGCAAACTGTTTTAATAGTGGTTTCCTCTGGTAAACAGGATCGGGCAGGGATGAGTAGAAACGAGGATATCTACTTTGTGAAATTCTACTTCAGCACTGTTTTTTTGATAAGCAAGTTATCAGTTAAAAATACTAGGCTGGCCATGATGGCTCTCACCTGTAATCTTAGCACTTTGGGAGGCTAAGGTGGGAGGACTGCTTGAGCCCAGGAGTTTGAGACCAGCCTGGGGAACATAGTGAGACCCTATCTCAAAAATAAAAAAATAAAATAAATTTTTAAGAAGTCAAATCTTATTACTGTACAAAGACATGCAATATTTGAACAAACACTAAACAGACCGTGACTGTGGTAGGGAACATACCTGATGGCATCTTTGCTGGAAGCTTTTATTATTTCTGTGGCAGAAGGAACACCTATTCGTTTGAACTTAATTCCCTACAAGAAAATGAACTACAGTTTAATGTGCAATGGACATCAACTGTTTCCAATAAGATTAGTAATTCTCTAATTTTTTAATATAGACCAAATGAATTTATTACATTAAAAAATGAACTTTTAATTTTAGATTTACAGAAAAGCTACAAAGACAGTAGAAAGAGCTCCAGGTTTCTACTATTGTTAACACCTTACACTGCTATGGTATATTTGTTTCAACTAAGAAACCAACATTGCTGAACTATTAACTGAACATCAGACTATTCCATGTCTGTCTTTCCTTGTTTTTCAAGAGTTTTAACAGTTTTAAGGAGTGCTGGTCAACGGTTTTGTAAAATGTCCCTCCATTTGAGGTTGTCTGGTGTTTTTATCATGCTCAGGGTTATATATTTGGGGGAGAATACTGGAGGTGAATGCTCGCCTCACCACCTCTATCAGAGGCACATGCCTATGTGCCTATCACTGATGATGTGACCCACGATCACCTGGCTCAGGTAGTATTTGTTCATCTCTCCACTGTAAAGTCCTCACTCCCCACCTTACTCTATTCTTTGAAATCAAGTCACTAAGTGTAGTCCACTCAAGAGGAAGGAGACAAGTTAAGCTCCTGAAGGGGCAAGTACCTACATACACTATTCCAATTCTTCTGGAGGAAAAATTAGTCTCTTCTCCCCTTTATCCTTCTGACATACTGTGATTCATTTGATTTTCAAGCAATTCCTATAGCCCCCAATCTGGTTCATATTATCATTGTCTGAAAACCGCCTATCAAACATATGAAAACAAAACCACTGTTTTCAACCACAAAGTTACTTCAAAATGGGCCCTTTATTACAGGACAGCATATGTACCTAACAAGAAGCTTTCAGTCATGGCCACACACTAGAAAAATATACATATATTTTTTAAAGTGGACAAAAATCAAAGAAACCAAAGACTGACTTTAGAACTCAACATTTACTGAATGAAAGGTAAGAATAATAGTTTTACCGCTTTTTGCTCCACTTGTACCAACTGATGTTCTTCCTTGTGCTGATAAAAGCAGATGCACACCCCCGTCCTTCCAGCTCTGCCCGTCCGCCCGGATCGATGAATGTAGGACTCTACATCCTGTTGAAGTGAAATACATGAGTGACACTAAACCGAACACCTGAGCAGCCTATGCAGGTCAGTGAACACTAGCAATTGTGCTTATACACCTGGGGGCATGAGGGAGAAAGTCCTTTAGCACTTCAATTGAAAGATCTCTGGCAATTTTTAAAACTTCTACAACAATGGTCCCTGTCCTGTAGGCAAATTTAGAAAAAGCATTGTCTAAATAGTGCTTGTCCATTAGAGGTATATATATAATTCCAATTTTCAGTCTTCCAGTAGCCATACTGAAAAGATTTCTTTAAAAAGTTTAATTTTTAACTCAATATATCAAGTCTTTTTTTTTCTTTTGAGATGGAGTCTCGCTCTGTTGCTCAGGCTGGAGTGCAGTGGCATGATCTTGGCTCACTGCAAACTCCATCTCCCAGGTTCAAGTGATTCTGCTGCCTCAGCCTCCCGAGTAGCTAGGACAGACACCTGACACCAGGCCTGGCTAATTTTTGTATTTTTAGTAGAGACAGGTTTTCACCATGTTGCCCAGGCTGGTCTGGAACTCCTGACCTCGAGTGATCTGGTCACCTCAGCCTCCCATAGTGCTGGGATTACAGGCATGAGCCATCACGCCGGTCAATATATCCAAGTCTTATCATTTCAATATACGATCTACACAAACCAGGGTACCAATGCAATATTTTTTATTCCTTCGTAAGTCTTCAAAATCCAGACTGCCTAATAAAAAGTTTAGTGCAGTATGTATTTTATACTTGCAGTACATGGATCAATTCAGATCACCTACATTTCAAGTGTTCAACAGCTAGTGGCTACCATATCGAAAAGTTCAAAAGTCTAAAGGCTCATGAAACAATGTTTATATCACATACTCATAGGACTTCCTTTTTAAGAAGCGGTGAATTCATAATCTTCAGGTATTTTTCCCCATTGTAAGCAACCTTTAAGCATGGGGGATTTGCCAATTTGGGTGAGATTATGAGGTCTTCATGTTGGAAGTGACTGGAACACCTTTAGAACAACCTTTACTTACTTGAAGAACTATCTACATCAAGTAAACTATGCTTCAGGGTCCTCCCCGAGAGGTTCCTATAATTCACAAACCTAAGTATCTCTAACCACAGGTTAATTACAGGCCCTTTCTCTCCCTTGTCCTCTAGGCTCATGCATTTATCCACCTTACTTACCCCTATCCCATCTAAGTCCTTCCACCCATCTGCAAGGTTTGGCTCAAAAATCACACTACATCCCAAAAGTCACCTTTTGAACCTCTGTCCGCTGACTGCGCTTCTATTCCAGGGTCAGTTCTGAGGGGAGGGTCTCATAACAGGTACATTCTAAAAATCACCCTTAGCATCCCAGCACCCTTAGCATCCCAACTATCAAAAGATAGTTATTAATATGCTAATGATATGCAAGTAAATAATACAATTTCCAATTTAATACCCCAAAGAAACAAGACAAAATAAAATCTAAGCCTCAAACACATACCTTTGGTGGAGAGCTTTGTATAACCAAATCAACCTCAGGGATGTCTAACCCACGTGCAGCGACATTGGTTGCCACCAAAACTCCAAAACTACCATTTCTAAACCCTTTCAGGGTAATTTCCCTTTGTTTCTGTGGAATGTCTCCATGCAATGACTGGGCATCCTGCCAAATAAATAAACGGATGTAAGAACACCAGATCCAACAATACTTTTTCTCATCATCAATTAGGCCTGTAAAACATATTCATATTTTGGTGATATGCCTGTTGAAAATATTACAAAGGGGAATATGTGTCTCGAATGGATAAGCCTCAATATTATTTCCAAATCTGCAATCATCAATTCCAGCTGTATCCAACTTTACTTACTGAAGTTGAGAATATCAGACAAGAGTGATCAAAACTATTGTCATTGTAACCTTAGGTCTGAGCCACCCTTTCCTCATTTGTACAATGAGATGCCATGACAGATTAGGTGAGCTCTAACAAGTACACTCTAACCATTAGTTGAAAGAAGTGAGGCCAGGTGCAGTGGCTCATGCACTTTGGGAGGCCCAGAGAGGCAGACTGTTTGGGCCTGGAGTTTGAGACCAGCCTGGGCAACATGGCAAGACTTGGCCTCTACTAAAAAAAAAAAAAAAAAAAAAATTAGCCAGCGGAGGTGGGTGGTAAGAGCATCAGATAGAATAGCTAATAAATGCTGGGCTTA
The DNA here is from genome assembly GCA_963573385.1 of Cacajao melanocephalus. Taxonomy (NCBI): domain Eukaryota; kingdom Metazoa; phylum Chordata; class Mammalia; order Primates; family Pitheciidae; genus Cacajao; species Cacajao melanocephalus. The sequence continues at coordinate 14,415 of CAUYLG010053586.1, read as the reverse complement.
ATACCTAGGTTATGGGATTATCTACGCAGCAAACCACCATGGCACATGTTTACCTATGTAATAGATCTGCACATCCTCACATGTACACCTGAAACGAAGTCTTCCCAATTAGATAGTAGTGACTGTGGCACAACCTCATGATTATGCTAAAAGCCACTGAACTATACATTGTAAAATGGTAAGTTATGCGCCCCATGAATTATATCTCAATAATAAAACACCATCTAGGAAAAAAAAAAATTAGCAGGTACGGTGGTGCATGCTACCTGGAGGTGAGGCTACAGTGAGCCGTAGTCACACCACTTCATTTCAGCCTAGGCAGGGAATGAGACCCTGTCTCAAAAACAAGTAGGCCAGGCACAGTGGCTCATGCCTACAATCCCAGCAATTTGGGAGGCCGAGACAGGTGGATCATTTGAGGTCAAGAGTTTCAGACTAGTCTGGCCAACATGGTGAAACCCCTTATCTACTAAAAATATAAAAATTAACCAGGCATGATGGTGCCCACCTGTAATCCCAGCTACTCGGGAGGCTGAGGTGGGAGAATCACTTGAACCCAGGAGGCAGATGCTGCAGTGAGCCCAGATCGCACCACTGCACTCCAGCCTGAGTGACAGAGTGAGACTCTGCCTCATTTCTAAACTAAAATAAACTGGTAGTCATTGAATGAATGAAAATCAGACCAAGAACAGGTATGCCTAAAATGAAGATTTGTTGATATCCCCAGCTTTGCTGGCATAAGGGGAAGGACCAACCTGCTTTATAGCCGAATTCTGGGACAGCTCCTGGGCTTCTTTCTTGGTTTCACAAAAGATGATAGTACGACCTTGATGACCACTATATACTCGGATGACATCCCCAATAACCGCTGCCCTCTGAGTCCAGTGGCACTTAATAGCCAGATGCTTATATGAGAAGAAAAAAAAAACTAAATCTATTTAGTAAAGCTTGGCTGGAAACTAAAATCACAACACAATGATTAATGAGCACAACACTAATGGTCTAATGTCTTGCTCCTGGAAACAACTGCTCAAGCCTGTTAAGAGCTATCTGCAACTACCACTGCTGAGAGAAAAAACCTAAATAAGCCATTAAAGCATAAAGTAACAAGATCTGTCCATCTCCCAATACCTCTCCCCTTTCTCCAAAGAGCATCTACCTTCTTTATTTTCTGACAAACAGGAAAATGTGGGAAAGGAAATGCCTTCCCTAGCTTTCTACAGGAAACCAAATAACCAAAAAGTTTCTGTATGTTTTGCCCTTTCATTTACTTAAAAATGCAATTTGTAGTAGGTTAATGTACAGGTCTGTTTCTCAGTGAAATTAATTCATTTAAGTAGCAGAATTGAAGGTGAAATTTTAAGCTTCAACACTTTAAAGCTTAAACAAAGCACTAGTTTCTCTGCTGCCCTCTAATGTTTAAATTTTAAGTGTGATTTCTTTATGTTTACATAATTCAGATGGATTTAAGTTCCATATGATTCTGAAATGAAATCAGGCCACCAGATGATAAAATTTTAAAAACACAGGTATCATATACAGCTCAAATAGAAATATCTTTTCTTAGCATTTCACATGGATTTAGTATTTATCTGGAAAAGACTATTTGCCAGTCTTAATACTAACAGACAAGAAAAAAATATCTACAATTTTATATTCTGGCAACTAAGTAAATAATTTACCTCCACAGTTATTGCTGTTTTCTGAGTCTTTTTACCAATCAGGTCCACTTGTTCATATGTAGATTTCATGTATTTCTTGGCAACATTAAATACCCAATGAGGGCAAGTTGCAGAAAAAAGCAATGTTTGGGGATTGTCTTCAGAATCTTTGAGGAGAGGAAAAAAAAGTCAGTATGAATAATCCAAACAAACCTACATAGTATTCCTACCTAACCTAGTACTTCCACAGCCCGTCAACGTTCATCAGCACCTGATGCCAAGTCAGGCACAGAGGACGCAAAACTGGAAGACAGAGGTTTCCCAATAGGCAAAGGAATACTGCTAGGTAATTTATGTAAAAGATCCTTAAAACAGTGAAAGTACTTTAAACCTATTTTGCTTTCTGACCATTAGGCTTCTGAATTACAAACAAAATCTATTCTAAGATTTCTATTCTCAATATTTTATGAATTTAGAATTCTTGTCCAATCATAGAGTCCAGCTACTATTTTTTGTTTGTTTATACCTAAGAGTGCCATCACATCCTCAAACATTCCATATAGAAGTGTGGTAGAACCCTTTTGCAGGGCAATTTTACAACATATACTGAGGAACATGTACTATTTACACTTTTAAACACAGTAATTCCACTCTGGAAATCTAAAGAACCAACTCCAGGCCATTCCTGTAATTCCAATGCTTTCAGAGATAGAGGCAGGAGTATCACTTGAGGCCAGGAATCAAGACAAGTCTGGGCAACACACAGTGAGACCCTGTCTCTATGAATAATAAAAACATTAGCTAGGTATGGTGGCACACGCCTATAGTCCCAGCTACTCAGGAAGCTGAGGCTCAGGAGTTCGGGGATGCAGTGAGCTATGATGGTGCCACTGTATTCCAGCCTAAGTGACAGAGTAAGAGCCTATCTTAAAAATTTTAAAAAGGGTAGCTGCAGTGGCTCACACCTGTAATCCCAGCACTTTGGGAAGCCAAGGTGGGAGGGAGATCCCTTGAGCCCAGGAGTACAAGACCAGCCTGGGCAGCATGGTGAAATCCCATCTCTACAAAAAAACCTGGAAAAATTAGCTGGGCATGGTGGCAGACTGCCTATGGTCCCAGCTATTCAGAGGATCGCTTGAACCTAGGAAGCAAAGGTTGCAATGAGCCAGGATCCCACCACTGCACTCGAGCCTGGGTGACAGAGTAAGACCCTGTCTCAAAAAAAAGAAAAGAACCAATACCAATTCCAGATATTGCAGTGAGAAGCTACCTGCATAAAAGTGACTAAACAGAATTATTTATATTGAATAAAAGTCAAAATAGGGAGATGGCAGAATTAAATAATGGCCAACCAATTCATACAATATTTTTGCTGAATTTTTACACATATAGTCAGAATATAATCAACACATATACAGAATAAAACACAAAATGTCAGGAATACACCAAAAGCAGACCACATCAAGACTGATAGAAGATGGTATGTTTCTTCTTTTACTTTCCCAAGTTTTCCCCATTGTAGTTATCTGATAAATCATGACTTTTCCTCACCAGCTTTATTCCAGGAGTAATTACATGAAGAAACAAAAAAAATCCAAGTTTCTAGATAAAATAAACTCCCTTCCAATTTCCCAAGGCTTTATTCATCTCTTAGAAAACTATTTAGTCAATAGGCCAGGCATAGTGGCTCAAACCTCTAATCCCAGCACTTTGGGAGGGCAAGCCAGGAGGATCATGTGGCTAGGAGTTTAAGACCAGCCTGGGCAACATAGCAAAACCCCATTTCTACTAAAAATACAAAATTAGCCTGTGGTGGCAGGTGCCTGTAATCCCAGCTACTCAGGTGGCCAAGGCACAAGAGTCGCTTGAACCCAGGAGACAGAGGTTACCGTCAGCCAAGACTATGCCACCACTCCAGGCTGGGCAACAGAGTGAGATTCTGCCTTAAAAAAAAAAAAAGAAAGAAAGAAAAAAAAAAAAAAAGGCAGGCGCAATGGCTCACGCCTGTAATCTCAACACTTTGGGAGGCTAGGGCGGGTTGAGGTCAGAAGTTCAAGACCAGCCTGGCCAACATGGTGAAACCTCATCGCTACTAAAAATACAAAAAAACTGGTGAGTGCCTGTAATCCCAGCTACTCGCGATGCTGAGACAGGAGAATCACTTGAACCTGGGAGGTGGAGGTTGCAGTAAGCCGAGATCGCGCTGCCACACTCCAGCTGGGGTGACAGAGTGAGACTTCATCTCAAAAAAAAGAAGACAACTATTTAGTTACCACCCTTCCTTTGGTCCTTTTTATCAGCTTCTTGAATTTGTGGTTTACCTTTCTTGTATGCCACACTTAAAATCTCTTCCACTTGATCAGCAAATCCCATATCCAACATCTGGTCAACTTCGTCCAGGACAACATGCTTAAGTTTGGTGAGATCTAGTTTGCCATTCTGTATGTGGTCTTTGATACGACCTGGTGTCCCAACCAAGATATCAATCCCATTCCTCATGCGTTCAACTATAAAAAACAATGAGAACATTTGCTGGGTTTTTAGTGAGTCCCTCTGCCAGTTTGGGGTACCACAGTTAACTGTACTGTTATTTTAAAATATTTGTTAAATATGTAGAAGTACAAAGTAATATGCTAAGTAATAATGATAAAAGTTATGGCACTCCTAATCTAGTAGAAAAAACATTAGAAGTGACAGTCTAAAACATTAGAAGTGACAGTAACATAAAAGAAATATGCACTACTGGAGGATGATAGTACCAGGAAAGAAATTACTTCTGGCCAAGCAAGGTGGTTCACACCTGTAATCCCACCACTTTGGGAGGCTGAGGTGGGCGGATCACGAGGTCAGGAGTTCGAGACCAGCCTAGCCAATATGGTGAAACCCCCGTCTCTACTACAGATACAAAAATTAGCCGGGCATGGTGGTACGTGCCTGTAGTCCCAGCTACTTGGGAGGCTGAGGCAGGAGAATCGCTTGAACCCAGGATGCGGAGGTTGCAGTGAGCCAAGATCACACCACTGCACTCCAGCCTAGGTGACAGAGAAAGACTCTGTCTCCAAAAAAAAAAAAAGAAAGAAAAAGGAAAAGAAAAAACAGCAATTACTTCCTTGGTACGAATAAGAATCTTACAGAAATAGGAACTTTCTATAAACAGGTGTAGAGAGGATGAGACATAATGAAAGGGAAAATACTCCAAAGACATTTGGAAAAATGAAATACAACTGGGATGAGATGGTAACAATAATTTAGCTTTGTACTGAGCTGCTATAGACTCAATACAATGTATGTAAAGTGCCTAGCAGTATTCGTAGATTGTCACCGGTCTACGAGTAATAGTAGGCACTTTACATACGTTATCCAACACAATCCTCACAACATCCCTGCAGGGTGGGTTTCATAATCTTTTTCTATAGGTGAGGAAACTAAAGCACAGAAAAATTAAGCTACTGAACACAATAGCTACCCTGTGAGCAGAGTCTGGACTCAAGCCTTTCTGGTGCCAAACCCTATGTTCATTCTGCCAAAGCTGGAAAGAAATCATCATAAGACTGCATACTAAAACTATTATATTTTTTAATTCCCTAAATCCCTTCCTAATTTATATATCTGTTCTACATAATAAAGCTCCAAGGCCTTGAACTGGGAAGTAATGAAATACAAGAGCAGAGACTGTAACATACAGCCCTTGAGCCCCAAGGAAAAAAAGTTTGCCTACCTCAAGAAAGAAGCAACCATGCAGAAAGAGGGGCAGACCCAAGGTCCTGACAGGTAAGAGTAACCTCGAATTCTAACTTCCTATTTCCTAGAGCCCAAATGAACTGTCTTTTTGGGTTCAATTATGTTACCTTTGTAGCCCCTAGATAAATATAAATAGGTAAAAGTCCTAGGAACCACATACAGGATTTGCCTGTCATCATATAGGATCATGTTCTTGACCACATTGAGACAATGACAAAAGAAAATCCCCATAAACGACTATCCCACGTAAAGAAGCCAGATGTCAAGGTTAAAAGAAATGCAATCAGAGCAACCAACAATGGGTGGCATTACCCTTCCCTCATTTTTTGAACGTACTCACATTGACCTCCATAGGGAGTTCCACCATAAAAACAAGCCACTGACAGCTTTTTTGTGATGTCACTGAAGTCTTTGCTTACTTGATTTGCCAACTCTCTTGTAGGTGCAAGAACCAGTACCTGATAAAGAAAAATAATTGAATTCAAATTACTGTGTAGTATTTTGTTTCTTAATCTAGTCCTTAAAGAACAGCATTGTAGGAAAAGAACGACTTGAAAAAGGAGTAACACTGATGATGACGATAACACTAGCTAATATTTTAGTCTAATAGAGCTTAGACTCTACTAAATTTTTTATATGTATTTTTCTGATTTAATTCTCACAATCTTTTGAGCTAGGTATTAGAGGGTAAATAACTAGACTAAATCCCAACGGCTAAGAAGGAGCAGAGCTTTCAAGCAAGTGGGCTCCAAAACCTATAGTTTTAACTGCTACAGTAGAGAGAATCTGAAGTAGAACAAACTCAGGCAAGTAAGGTAGAGCCAACAATGTGAGGGGCTTTGAATCCTAGAGTAGTATGAGTATGATCTAATAGGATATATAACATGAAACTGCTGGCCAGGTACAGTGGCTCATGCCTACAATCCAAGCACTTTGGGAGGGCAAGGTGGGTGGCTCACTTCAGGTCAGGAGTTCAAGACCATCCTGGCCAACATGGTGAAACCCCATCTTTACTAAAAATACAAAAATTAGCCAGGCATGGTGGTGCACACGTGTAATCCCAGTTACTTGGGAGGCTGAGGCAGGGGAATTGCTTGAACCTGGGAGGCGGAGGTTACAATCAATGGAGATTGCGCCACTGCACTCCAGCCTGGATGACAGCATGAGACTCCTTCTTAAAAAAAAAAAAGAAAGAAAGAAAAAGAAAAAACAGCTACAGGAGGTCCTCAAAATAGGGTAATGAATGGCATGAAACAAATATGATTCAAGAACACCTAATACATTCATCTAAAAAATATTTAATGACTACCTACTATTTGCCAAGCACTATTCTGGATGTTAGGGACACCACAGTAAACAAATTAATGAAGGGGGAGCATGGACACTGGAAGACCAGTGAACAAGTGAGGTTAGGCCAGAAAGACAACTACAAGAACCCACAGCCCAAGTGACAACATGGGCATTCGCAGTCATTTCAGAGAGGTTAAAGTTTGTCAAATGTCAAGTTCTCTAGAAATGAGCCTGATGAACTCACCCTAATATGGAGGCTTGGCCTTATCACCTCTCTGACTTGCCCTACCTTCCATTCATGCCTTTCTACTAAAAATGCTTTCTCCATCTAGGCAAAAATGGTCAGACACTTGACCAAAGCTATGAGTCCCAGGGACATCTAATGGTTTGAAGGAAATATGTTGAGCATTAATAACATAGATGATCAAAACCGTGGGGAAGATTAAAATATTTAAATATACAAAGAATGATCTGTATATCTTAATTATTAAACATAAAAGAATTATCCTGGATTACTTTCACATAAAAATCCACAGTAAACACAATGGGTGACTATACGAACTCAATAAAAAATAGTGGGGTATGCAATCAATGCCTAGGCAGTATTTTTTTCCTGTGCTGATTGAGAGCCCTTATATTTAAGACAGTTACCTGAGGGGGACGGCCTCTTTTCCTGTCCTGCAGTTCCCCAAGAAGTTTCTCAATCAAAGGGATAGCAAAGGAGAATGTCTTCCCAGTTCCTGTCCGTGCCTGTGCAATTAAGTCCTTCCCGCTGTAAACATGATGGAATGTCTTTGCTTGTATAGGAAATAGGAAGGTCACTCCTCGGCCTGTAAACAAATTAACTGTGTTATCTCACACTGCAATTCTTAAAATATTAGCCATACTCACATATTCAAGTATACTACTCATGCTTCTAGTCCTGCAGAATTAAGGAATTCTACCTTCTGGTCAACAGCTACAAAGTTAGGCTCAAAAATACATATTTTAAGACCCAGGCTGGAGTACAGTGGTGTGATCATAACTCACTTGCAGCCTTAAACTCCTGGGCTCAAGTGATCCTCCTGCCTCAGCCTGATGGACAGCTGGGATTACAGGTGCAAGCCATCATACCTGGCTCAAAAGTATTGAAAGTAAGGAATTTGCATATCAACAAAATTTAAAGCACCCAATTATAGTAAATATTTTAAGTCTCATCCATAAGCCTGAAAATCTGGTGCTTCACAATCTGACTGTGCTGCTCCTAATTTAGGGAGCACCTACTTGAGCAACTGTGACTAATCAGCTAGTTCAGAAGCAGATTACTAATTGAATTCTGGGTCCGGCGGGCATCATTAACCTAGAGATGCCTCAGAAGTGAAAGAGATAAACAAAACATTAACATGGCATCACTTGATTGCTTAATTTCACCAGCACCATTAGTTGTTATACTTCTGAATACATACTGTATTAAATACTTTTTTTTTTTAAAACGGTTTCATTCTGTCACCTAGGCTGGTGTGCAGTGGTGTGATCACAGCTCACTACAGCCGTGAACTCCCAGGCTCAAGTGATCCTCCTTCCTCAGCCTCTGGAGTAGCTAAGACTATAGATGTGTGTCACCATGTGCCTGGCTAATGTTTAAAATTTTTGTAGGGACAGGTTCTCGCTATGTTGCCCAGGCTGACCTCAAACTCCTGGCCTCAATCAATTACAGGTGTGAGCCACCACAGAGGGCCTGAAGAAGTTTTAACCACTTATTTAAGAGGCATGAAGGACCATCACTACTATAGTACTCTACTGAATATATAAGCATACTTCATTATATGATTGCATATATCACCCTACAATAAGAATACATACTGGGTTCATCTTAACAAAAACAGTGGAGTGCTTCCTGTTAAAATAATACGTTTGGCCAGGCGTAGTGAGTCACACGTGTAATCTCAGCACTTTGGGAGGCTGAGATGAGCAGATCATGAGGTCAAGTGATCAAGACCGTCCTGGCCAATATGGTGAAACCCCGTCTCTACTAAAAATACAAAAATCAGGCCAGGCATGGTGGCTCATGCCTGTAATCCCAGCACTTTGGGAGGCCGAGGTGGGCAGATCACAAGGTTAGGAAATGGAGACCATACTGGTTAACATGGTGAAACCCTGTCTCTACTAAAAATACAAAAAATTAGCCAGGCGTGGTGGCAGGTGCTTGTAGTCCCAGCTACTTAGGAGGCTGAGGCAGGAGGATCGCTTAAACTAGTAAGGCAGAGATCACAGTGAGCCAAGATTGCGCCGCTGCACTCCAGCCTGCATGACAGGGCAAGACTCTGTCTCAAAAAAAAAAAAAAATTAGCTGGGCGTGGTGGTGCACCTATAGTCCCAGCTACTGGGGAGGCTGAGGCAAGAGAATCACTTGAACCAAGAGGGTGGAGGTAGCAGTGAGCCGAGATCACGCCACTGCACTCCAGCCTGGCAATAGAGCAAGACTCCCTCTCAAAAAAAAGTTCTAACATCATACAATATTTCCAAGAATATTACCTTTGAGAAGCTTAATAGTTTCTTCAGATATGGGAAAATTAGAGAAAGCACCTTCTTTTTGTTCCACAGGTATTTCCTATCAAGTAAAGGGCCACAGAAATAAATCAATAATTACTTACACAAATTAATACAGAGAATCTTCTGAGAAAGGGACAAAACAAGCTATCCTAAAGCAATTCTAAACACATCAGTTTAAAAATCAACCAAAAGGCACTAAAACCTTAATAGGTATATCAAAATCTGAAAAGGAAACATTGTCTTAATCTATAAAACCTTAACAAAAGAAAAATTTGAGGCAAATATATACTGGGTACATTATGTGTGACTAGTAAAAGCAGATTCAGTCTCAACTGAGAGCTACTCCATAACCATAACCAACACTATACTGTTGAGAATGTCATTAGCTCTCTTCCAAAGCAGCATCTCTTGTATGTACACCCATAGAAAATGAGCAAATGTTTATGAGGTAGCAGTCACTTTGGCATTATTTGATAGTAAGAAATCTGAATGCCCAATAAAAGTCGTAAGTAGATTTCAAGACATTTATAAAAAGGATTATGTAACCATGAAACATACTTAATGAGGAAAATGCTTAGATAGAAACAGAAAAGTCAAGATACAAGATTGCACGGTACAATCCTAATCTAATTAAAAATAATAGATGCATATATTAAAAGTACTAAAAGGAAACACCAAAAATTAACAAGATTAATTCTGTACTTGAAAAGCACAGGTATTAATATTTACTGAATGATGAAATTCCAGGAAACATTTCTTTTTGCAAAATGTCTACATTTTCTATTTTCTCTGGATCACATATTTTTTATAATCATGAAAAAAAATTACAAATGTTGACCATGATCTACAGCAAAAAGAAAATTCATTAGAATTAGTATTTTTCAGCTGGGTGTGTTGGCTTGTGCCTGTAATCCCAGCTACTCAGAAGGTTAGATGGGATTATTGCTTGAGGCCAGAAGTTTTAGACCAGCCTGGGCCACACAGCAAGATCCCATGTCTAAAAATATATTTTTTTTAAATACAACTAGTATGTTTCTTTCATGACTGAGTTTCTGAAAAGTAACAGAATTAGGTTCTGGACAGACATTTTATCATCCTGTTCAACTCCAGGATGATTAATCAATGGCTTAACCAAAAAGTCTTCTGTAATCAACCTTTTCAGGGATTCCGATTAATTATTATTTATTATTTATTTGGTTAAATCCCTCAGAGGGAAACTAGGGCCCATCTGCACAACTGTTATCTCTTCTGTTGATGACTGACTTGCAAATAAGCAGACTAGGACTCTCCCTAAGCTTAAAGACTATCTGCTTATTTGAAAAGGAGGTATTCTGACACTATTTTTTTTTAAGACAGAGTCCGCTGGGCACAATGGCTCACACCTGTGGTCCCAGCACTTTGGAAGGCCAAGGTGGGCAGACCATCTGAGGTTGGGAGTTCGAGACCAGCCTGTCCAACATGGTGAAACTTCGCCTCTACTAAAAATGCAAAAAATTACCCAGGCATGTTGGCACATGCCTGCAATCCGAGCTACTGGGGAGGCCGAGGTAGAATTGCTTGAACCCAGAAGCAGAGGTTGCAATGAGCTGAGATCACAGCGCTGCACTCCAACATGTCCTCCATCGCAAAAAAAAAAAAAAAGAAAAGAATACTCTGTCTTAGCTTGGATCACGGGCATGCACCACCACTCCTGGCTAATTTTTGTATTTTCAGTAGGAATGGTGTTTCACCATGGTTGGCCAGGCTGGTCTCAAACTCCGGACCTCAGGTGATCCGCCCACCTCAGCCTCCCAAAGTGTTGGGATTACAGGAGTGAGCCACCATGCCCAGTCCTATGCTAATTTTTAAGATGAAGTCCCACTCAGCCTAAGGTATCCCCCAACCCACGAAGTGCTGACACATCACATTTTCTCCTACTATTAAAGAGCACACATAGCAGTTACCTACTTATTTATCTGAAACAACAATGAAAGATGTCTTCTACCCGATGAAGTCCAAATTTACCTGCTCTATCTCACTGTTACTTTCTTCACTGGCAGCTTCACTGGGGTTACAGTCAGGCTCAGAATGAGGAAATCCATTCTTCAGTTTGGGGCTTTTCTCTCCAGTTTCTCCATTCATTTCATTTTCTTTCTTCATCTTCTTGGGCTCAGGAGCATCTATTTCTTCCTCAGAAGGCTCCTCATTTTTTATCACTTTTTTGGTTTTAGAAGAAACAGCTTTCTTTTCAATGGGCTCCTTTTTCTTTCTCAAACTTTTGGTTTTAGGAGAAATGTCATCTTGAGATGGTTCCTCCTTCTTTTTTGCCTTTTTGGATTTAGGAGGATTCATGTCAACTTCAGAAGGCTCTGTTTTCTTTTTAACTTTTTTAGCTTTGGGGAAAATGGTTTCTTCCTCTTCTGCTGTCTCTTCAATCTGACTAGATTTTGGCTTCTCTTTTTTCTCTTTCTAAAAAAATTCATAAGGAAAATGCAAACACTGAATAAGGCATTTATACATTTGCATGATTATCAATTCTGGATTATTTCAAGATCATTTTCAACTTTGAAAAATACAATTTTGGGGCATTTTGAGATTTGTACTTTCACATTGTGATAAGGTAAAAATCAAAACAGTAAGCTTTTTTCTAGTATTACTTCTTAGCTATAGAGACAGGTAAGTATCAATAGTTTCGCTATCTTGGAAAATGAAGGGTGACCCTTAGTAATTATTCAACTCATGTGGGTCAAATAGCTGTAAAAGAGATTTTCTTTTTTGCTTTGAGACAGTCTCATTCTGTCGCACAGGCTGGAGTGAAGTGGCACAACCTCGGCTCATTGAAACCTCCATCTCCCAATTTCAATCGATTCTCCTGCCTCAGTCTCTCAAGTGTGGACCATCACACCCGGTTAATTTTTGTATTTTTAGTAGAGGCAGAGTTTTGCCATGTTGCCCAGGCTGGTCTCGAACTCCTGAGCTCAGGCAATCCACCCACCTCAGTCTCCCAAACTGCTAGGATTACATGAGCCACTGCACTTGGCCTATAAACCAGACTTTTTTTTTTTTTTTTTTTTGAGAAGGAGTTTTGCTCTTGTTGCCCAGGGTGGAGTGCAATGGTGCAATCTCGGCTCACTGCAACCTCCGCTTTGTAGGTTCAAGTGATTCTCCTGCCTCAGCCTCCCAAGTAGCTGGGATTACAGGCATGTGCCACCATGCCCAGCTAATTTTGTATTTTTAGTACAGACAGGGTTTCTCCATGTTGGTCAGGCTGGTCTCCAACTCCTAACCTCATGTGATCCGCCCACCACAGCCTCCCAAAGTGCTGGGATTACAGGTATGAGCGACTGCGCCCAGCTGTAAACCAGATTTTCCTAAGGGATTTGGATAAGCTCATTGGATACTCCAACAGGCTCCAAACTCAATACAGAAAGTCCAAATTCAATTCCAATAGAATAAGGTCATGTATGTTTACAGATTGATGATATGTTAAACAGGTTTCTTTTCTTTCTTCCTGCTAAAATCCCAGGTAAAACAACAGGGATTTTTTTGTTTTTAAGAGACAAGTTCACTTTTTCAACCAGGTTGTGGTAGAGGTGTGATCATAGCTCACTGCCGTCTCTAACTCCAAAACAGGAATTCTGCACTCTGCCTATCTCACAAGAGCAAATGAATTTATATAAGGACAGTTTAGATCCAGGTGCGGTGGTTCATGCCTGTAATCACAGCACTTTGGGAGGTCAAGGCAGGAGGATTGCTTGAGGCCGGAAGTTCCAGACATGAATGGGCAATATAGCAAGCCCCTGTCTCTATAAAAAATGTAAAAATTAGCCAGGCATAGTGGCACACACCTATACTACTAGCTACTTTGGAGGCTGAGGTGGGAGAATTGCTTGAGCCCAGGAATTCAAGGCTGCAGTTACCCATAATCATGCCACTGCACTCTAGCTTGGGTGACAGAGTAAGACTCTGTCTCTACAAAAAATAAGAGATACACTATGAACCAAAAAGCTATAAAAACTCACAGTCTATCACCCCTGTGTAAAAAAGATGTACTTAATTTTAAAATAAAATAATTAAGTTACAAGAATATGGAAGGAGTGACATCTCAGAACCAAGTAAGATAGATGACTATGGTTCCTATTTGAACTTTCTGAGCCTCTACATCTTTTCATACTACTGAAAACAATTAGACACGTGTTGTAGCCTCCTTAGAAGCCTGCTCTGGCAGAGCTCCAGAACAATCTTGGAAGTACATATTATGCTGAAATCTGCCTCCCGGAAACGTCAGGCCTGGTCTGTTCTCAAATCAAAGAATAATCTCCTTGCCAATGAAAAACAAGCTAGTCTCCTTCCAAAATTTCATTCTTTTTCATCCCTTGGTTTCACCAAATAAGACTGAGTTTCCCATCCTGGTGGTCTCTTCTGGAATGTAATAGAGTTTGGTCATGTACCTCTGGATTTGAGCATGCCAAATTGAACACACTGACTGATGCAACGTAAACCACTACCTTCTTGCACTTGAGTACAAATCTGCTGCAGCTTCCTACATTTCTAAAATATTGCTATTGCAAGAGCTCCACATCAAAAGACAGAGAAACCAACAAGGAAAGTTAATTCTAAGTAGTGTACAATATAAGTTCAAGGACAGTCTGTTCCCATTGACTTTATCTCCGAATAGAGACTCAGTTACAAGTTAAATCACTAGAAAGCCAACAGCAAAGCAGCAAATGGCTGTCGAGGTTAAGACTACTGCACACTGCTGGCCTATATAAAAAAAATAATGTACACTTAGCACCGCAACATATGCCTTTACATTTCCATGGGAAATCTGGTCAATATAATACTAAGAACTGAACTACATCATCTTCTCAGGGCGGCTCACCGGAAAACAAACTGTACTTCCCTTACCAAAGTTAAAAAAGTCACTAAAGGCCGGACGCGGTGGCTCAAGCCTGTAATCCCGGCACTTTCGGAGGCCGAGCCAGGCGGATCACGAGGTCAGGAGTTGGAGACCAGCCTGACCAACATGGAGAAACCCCGTCTCTACTAAAAATACAAAAATTAGCCGGGCGTGGTGGCTTGCGCCTGTAATCCCAACTACTCCGGAGGCTAAGGCAGAATTGCTTGAACCCGGGAGGCAGAGGTTGCAGCGAGCCGAGATCGCGACACCGCACTTCAGCCTCAGTCTCCCAAAAAAAAAAAAAGCGGGGGG